>VZUI01080386.1:0-107470 GCA_013401135.1 Cettia cetti | reverse complement strand
TTTCCCATGGACTGAAATCAAAGCCAGTGTCTTCCTGGGCTCTGTGCCAGGGTCTCCAACCCCACTGTACAGATCCCAGACCCCCCTGTACAGATCCTAAACCCCCCTGTACAGATATCAAACCCTCTTGCTCAGGTCCCAGACATCTCTGCTGAGATCCCTGAGCTCCTTTCCAAGCTCTTGGATCACCCAGGGCAGCCAGAGGGATGTCCTGGGTTCTGACATTGAAGCTCTATAATTTCTGAATTTCTATTGAAAGAGGGTAGAAATACATGGCCTAAAGTGACTCAAAAGATAAATATTTATCAAGAAAGAAAAGAGATTCATCTGCAAAACTTGGGATTTCACATCTGTTGGGAGACGAATCAAAACAAATCTTGTCATGCTCTGAGTGTTTCCTGTAAAAGTGCAGTATGAGCCAGGTTCTCTTTTCCAAATATCACCAGTATGTGCTATGTACGACTACAGCTTCCTCTCAGGTCTGCCTTATCAATCACTTATCAGAAGGTGCTGTAGAAAGAGATATTTTGCTGATAAGTACCAGGTAGTATTGTTCCCCAAATTAGTAATAATGCATGGCCTACAGGAAAAGAAAAGGCAGGCCATCAAAACATAAAATTAAAATAATAAAATAATAAAAAATAAAATAAATATTAAAAAAAGTGATGCCAGCTGGTCTACTAAAAATATTTCCTGAAAATAGTTTGGGAGTTGGAGCTACTGGGAGCATGTTAGGGAGCTTTCACTCCTCATCTACACAGATCTAAGAGATGCAGCAAAAAGACAAGCAAGCTACACACACCTCTGAAAAATAGCTACCTTACTAATGAAAATAATTAAAGAAAGGAAATAATCTAAATAAATGCAATAAAATTGGAACATAAGAAAAAACTTACCAAATTCTTAGTTATCTCTTCTATGATTTTCCACTTTACAGAGATCTTCCAAAAGACATTACAGTTTCAGGATGTTAGAACAAGAATTAATCTGATCTCCTACAAAAAAGAAAAGACCAAAGTTTATTTCTCCATAACCTATAGCAGATCTTCTCTAAGGGCAGCAATTAAAAGGCTGGAACATTTAAAGCTAACTTCAGTCTTGTTTAACAATTATTGATAGAAAAATGAAAATTAGTATCTCTGTAACAGCACTAAGCTGATCATTGCACCACTAATAAATAAGCTTCAGTAAATTTAGTATATTCCAGACGCTCCATTAACCTAAATGTTGATTTTTGGTACTGGACCATGCTTCTTTCCTCCTTTCTGTGGTTTTGCTACTGCTTGTAGCTTGCTAATGAAGAATGATCTCAATGCTGAAAGAGCATGAGAAAAAAATGTGCAGTACAGAAAACTGGAAATCAAAAAGCAAAATCAGATTAATTATTCACCTTTCTACAAGGTCTCACCAAAGATTGACGAGATTTCTTGATTTAGTTTTATACAGCTAATAGCCTTCACTGTTTATCAGTTTTCAAAACTGTAATCAGAATAAGCTTTAGTGTATTCTTGATCCGTTTTCCTAATACAAAATCCTCTACTTTACTGCTCTTTTGTTTGCTTGGGATTTTGTTTGTTTGCTTTTGTTTTCCAGCGGGACTTAATAAATTATCCTTAATGTTCTAGCTATATTTTTTGCATTGGTGTTCATGTAATTCTGTTGGGAGGTGATACTAATAAAAACTTTCTTTAGACCAAAAAATAAATATATTTTAATGTAAAGAAATGTAAAATTCTTTTTTTTATCTTTTTCTTAGTGATAATTAATTAGAGTACCTAAGTATCTTCCTATATTTGCACATCAACCACTAATTTTCAGGATTACATTACACAAAGTTTTACATTTAAATACTTTTAAATAAATATAATAACATTGACTTTAAGAGAGGGATAATCAAATACTGCTAAATGCCATAATCTTTGACTCAGTACTTAGATAACATAGCAGGATACAATGGGTTTATTTCAGAAGAAACAGGGCCATAATTTCTTGTGGCTACTAAAATCAAAACATTGTAAACAGAACAAGAGAAGTAATGCATCAGTTTGTGACCTACATTCACAGACAGGAATTTGTTTATCCATTTAACCCTAGTTTCTGAACTGGAAATATTTCCCAAATATTTCTTGATCCTTACTAGCTACACAATTGATTTTTTTTTCTTCATTTAATACTTTTTTCCAGATTTGGATCACAATGAATCATATAAATATATTTATTTTTATATATATTCATAGCATACTTAACACTGATTACTAGGTAAACCTTGCAAACGGCTCCATTCAGTGTAAGTTGAACTTACTGCTTTTGGGGTTTTTAAGACCAACAGGCTTTAGAAGAAAGTAGAATGCAAGCCAAAGTAATGAAAGTAATGAACCTTTTGCAAAGACAATAGATATTCTTATATACAAGCAGAAGGTGGGCTGGACATTACCAAGATATGAGTGTTTTACTGCCCAATGGTGAGAATGTGTGTGCCTTCACTGAGAAGCTGTGAGAACCTGTGTGCACTGAGAAGCACTCACGCCTTCAAGCTACACTTCAGTCAAAGTACCTTTAGAATTCAGATTTATAATAAAAGGGTACCTCTGAGTGAAGGGAAAAAATATTCATACACGGTATTTCAATAAACATACAATGCCCCTGAAGACTAGGATTCTGCTTTGACAGAATTTGTTTACTTTCTGAAAGTACTTTCCTGTAAATTTGAAGATTTTGGCCCTGACTCTCCTCCTATGTTCTTGGCTACCTCACTGCTAAGAGAATTAGTAAATTTCCTAAGAAGATCTAATTTCCAAGGTCATTTACAAGATTACTCACAAGGTCAATGACCAAGTCATTACAAGATTGGAGGCCACACTGCTTCCAGCAATGCAGCTTTTCTCAACCTGCTGCACATCCACCAAACATCCTGGCAGATTTTCCCTATCCCAAAGAGACTGCTGTGTCAACATTGCCCAGAATTCATTGAATCTTCAAAAATTCATTTGAACAATAGACAATAAAGCTCTATAAATTTGCTTTTCTAACAATATTTCACTTAGGAAAATTTATTATCCAGTATACTGTTGAATCACTCAAATATGACTCTTAGGAACAGCATAAATTATTTTACTATGACCCTTGATACAATTAACTCCCATTTTAATAATAAATTTTCTGAAGCAAGAGAGTAATTATTAAACAATTTATATACAAATATCTCTTCTAAATGGGAATATTTGTTACAATTGAGATTATTTCTTTTTATTTACTGATTTTCCTAAATGATTCGTTCCTAAGATTATCTGCCAGTTCTTGGCAGTGGTCCAGTAAGAAAGTTGGTAACTTGGGTTTGAAACGAAGTATTTTAAAACCTGTCTTTGTAACATGCATAGTATTCTGTTCTCTGAGATAGAAACATACATCACTACCACCAAGAAACAAAGACCAGTGATTATTGACACCACAGAGATTTCTTTGGAATTTAATTATTTGATCCTTAGTTGCATTGTGAGCCAAAAAAAATCTAGCTCTAAAAATTTATTGAAGTAAAAGTCAGAACTTCATTATTTGTACCAGTTTGGAAGTGTTCCATGCAAGTTACATACACAATATCTACACGGAATTCAGTTCTGGTTAGAATATATAGATAATCTGGACTTAATTCAATTCACTAGCCAGCATTTCAAGGATAAGTCTACTGGAAAAGATTCCACCAAAATTTTCATGGAGGGCAGTACTTCATACTATTTTTTAATTTTTTTTGACCTTAAAAGCTAAGAATATTTATTTTAATCATATAAAAATGGAAGAAGAAAGAAAACCAAAGGCCATATCTTCAGTGTTTTCTTCTGATCATTCAAAAAAGCCTAGAAGTTTATTCTAATAATTTGAGATTTATAGACCTACTTGGTCTGGTATGCAATCAGAAGTGCTGACCTCTACAAATGCAAAATAAAAGCTGAATCTCCAGTAAGGTCAAATAAATAGAGGGATTATTAAGATACTCTGAGGACTCTAACATTTTGCATACTGTTAAATATCTACTATTAGCAGCATGAATTATTAACAGACCAACTGCAACAAATTATTAACCAACAAATTTTCAGGATTCGTCTTTCAGGTCTCTTTGAAAACTATTCCTCAGTCTCAGTCTGTTAGGTTTGATTTCTGATATGTACCTTCTAATACACAGAAAAGTGTATATATTATTATTAAAGCTTTTACAAATATTCTCCTTTCAAAATATTGCTCCCATCAAAGATCCCACATCCTGAAGTACAAGTCTACAGAATTTGTGATTAGACTTATCAAAATTTTATTCCCTCCACCACTTTACCTATGTTTCAAAAATCTCATGATAAATTTAATCTTTTAGGATTTTACATCAAAGTTAAACCAATTCATTGCTTACTCTAATGCTCAGGTACCTACAGAGTCAGAGTATAATAAACCCATATGAATTTTTGGGAGTTTATGTGTTTTTTCATTAGAGATTAAAAAATCCAAACAAATGCTATGATTTAAGAGCCGAATGGTTTATATCCATGTGAGAGTTATGAAAGAGGAGATTTAACCCCAGGACCTCCTTTTCTTTCAAGTCCTCTTGCTCTAGATGCCACACAGCATTCTTTCTCCTCTGATTTCACTCATCTCTCTGTGTGATATGCTTACACAGGTTACCTGAAAATGTATGTAAAATTTTCTATTATTAAAGGACTTTTTCTATTTGGATAGCATTATTTCCAAATGTAATTACTCAAGAGGAATAAAAGAGCAACCAAAGTGTAAATAGATGCACAATTTCCATTTTGAATGTTTTCAGTGTGTTTACATAGCAAAATATCTGTGAGAATAACTGTGAACATGACTTAAGAAATCTTTCTAGAAATACTATTTGAATAGGGAATACAGTGAAAACTCCAGATTCATTATGCCAAATTCCACTTAATCAAATCATACCTTGCACGACAAATCTACTGAAATATTAGGACAACATTTTTTGTAGTTTATTTACTTACTAATTTGAGCGATATGGCAAGCTGACAATACTTAACCAATACTGTTATAGGCTCTTGTTCCTTTATTGTGAGAAAAAAAGGCAAGCTATGAATCTGCAATGCATTCATTGATTGGAAACCACCACCTTCAGCCTAGTGTTACATTGCTTCATTTACTGTGGAATAAAAACATGGGCACAACCAATTAGGATGTGGTGAGTACACTGCAAAATAATTCTTTGAATTCTTCTGCCATCCTAGATTTTCTACTTCACTCATACAATAACTTATCCATGTGGCCAATACAAATCTTTCTGAAAATTTCAAACCCACCCCCAGGATCTGATCAAATGTGCTTTTTGCCTTAAAAGGAAGCAAAACATAAAAGGAAGAAAAAGATAAACTAGTAGAGCTATGAAAATTAACATACAGGTATAGACTCTCTAAGACACTCATTAAAATGTATGAATAACAATGTGGTAAAACAGCCAGAAAACTTTTAAGTACATATACATTATAAAAGATATAATTTCTAGCAGACAATATTATATACCAATATGTAATAGTATATGTAGGTGCATACAAATATTGCATATATATATATAATATATATGAATATATGTATAATTTCCCCTCTTCCTTACCCTGATGGGTTTCTTCAACATATTCCTTTCAAATTATATTCTAATGGTATTTTGGAAGTAAAAATTACTCCAATGGATTAATGACAGCTGCATTTGCCTGATACTTATTTGCCCTATTATCCTTATCCTTGTATTACCTTTAACATTTCCCATTGATGCTAACCTTAATGTCTTCAGTGATTATCCTGCCCATATCCAATCCATCTCTCTCTCTATGAGAGATATGTTTTCCTCTCATATGAGGATATGTTTTTCTATAATTATAGAAGAACACAAGATCTTCAAAAATTGGATCAATTTCTTCCCAGATTAATTATCTCTTTTATATTATGAAATAATTTACAAGCATTTATTTTAACAGACTATTTTCCCAGAAAGAAAATTAAAGCAAAACAGTTTTTCATCACCAGATTCATAGTGTGGAACAAAGAAACAAAAAAATTACTCCGAAATAGAAGTGACAGGAGGAGGAGAAAACATTTGTTCCACAACTAGCCTCATTTATCCCACATTTGGGAAAAATCTAATCAAGATTCTTTTCATGTATGAGACATATCTGGGATCTGAGTTCAAAGTAGAATAATTAAGCACTTAGTTGCTGTAGGTCAAAAATCAGAGATATTTAAAAAGCAAAACCCTTACAGTTTTCCATTAGATTGTTTAAAAATTACTTTTTTTTTTTTTCTTTTACAAAATACATCATTCCAGCCAGGGAAAAAAAAAAAATCTACACAAACAAGCTCTTCTTTGTGAATGCAGGAGAAAATTAAATGAAAAAAACCCAACCCAAACTGTCATTTTCAATGAAGATGAGATACAGCAGTATGAAAGATGATGCAAGTTCTCAGACGTAATGTGAATAGGTCCAGTGTCAGGGGAATTCCTGACTCCTGACAGCTTGTGTCCTAATGAAGAACTCAGCTAAATCCCTATTGCTCTCAATGGAATAGTCTCAGGCAGAGAGTATGAGAATGTAGGCCCCTCTGCAGACTGAGGCCACTCTCAAATCAAGAGGCTACCTTTATACCCCAAACTTCTGTATACAAAGCAAACCTGTACTAACAGTTGCTAGACACAAAAAACCACCCCTCCTCAAAAAACAAAAAATCCCAAAACCCAACCAAACAAGGAAACGAACAACCCAACCGTCCCTAAACCATAAAAAAATCAAATGTATTTTTCCTGACTTATGTTCTGGGCCAAGCTGAATCTTCCAAATGCATTTAAAGAATGGCCACCTCTTGAAGGCTGAGAAGAGCACTTGGGGGTCTCTAATGCCTTGGGAACACACAAGCATGTAGTGACAGAAACCTCACCCTACAAGATCTCAGGAAGCAGGAGCTGAGGGTGCTGTTGAGGTGTGTGCACGAGGAAACCTTTGCAGGGCAGCAGAGCAGGGTTACTCAGGACTGGCACTTCAGCCCTGTATCCCTCAGGACAGACATTTAAGCACCTCACAGGTCTAGCACATGAATGTACAGAATGTACATACAGAATGTACAGAAACAGGTGAAACCACACATCTTCTAGGAAATAAAAGTTTTGAAGGCCGCCAAGACTTTCTGGAAAGACTGCATGTAAGAGAAGAATATGATCCTTAAGGGAGGAAAAAAGTGGGAAAAGCTATAATATCATATTAAACATAATAAAAGCCTCTTTGGATGGTTAAATTAACTGTCTAGTAAACTGGGTTTGTGTAATATAAACCTGAAATATTTACTTTTAAGAGTTTGTTGAATAGGGATGGATGACTAAGTGCCCGTATCCCTTTTTTAGAATACAGACACAAAAGGATTTGGCTCTGGCACAGCAGGTAGAGACACAGAGGAACCTGTGCCCCGAGGGAAGTAAACTCTGGAAAAGAGGTTTTTATACACCAAGAAGTCACCAAGGGATAAATACTGGGACACATTCCTAGGCTGTGGATTAAACCTCTGCTGCTCAGGAAGATTATTTCAAATTAGACACAGCATTTTATATTTAAGGATACATTCTCTATGATCTTTGGGATTGTCATTCCTGACTTCTGAACTTAGACTTGTTTTCACTGCTTTTTCTTCTGTTTTTTTTTTTTGTTTTGAAATTTCAGCAACCATTTTTCCCATATTTCTTGAATAACAGAATACAGTAAGTTTTACTATTGCATTGTAATTCTTTTTTACCTTAACTAGTTAAAATGTTTCTGGGAAACAATTCTCTGCCTATAATTTACTTTTCATACACATATAAACTCAGAATAGTATATTATATTAAAACCCAAGAATCTAATCCAGTATTAATATTTTCATTTTTTAAAAAAATTGCAACCAGTTTTTCACCATAATAATCCTATTATTATTGGGATTTTAATTTTTATTATTTAGAATAAATACCTTTCATTATATAAATATTTGTAGCAAACTGGCCTACCAGGTAGAGGGCATGGAAGAAAAAAAAGGAAGGCGGAGAACTGCATATTCTTCTCTACCTTCACAATTCTGATTCACTGCAATGCTTTCTAAGGCATTCACAACCATCTCCAATACATATAAAAAAATTATTTGCATCTTCAGAAAAAACTGAATTCTACTGCAAGTTTTCAGTTCACTTCATGTACTACCCCATGAATTGCACCAGTAACTTGGCACACACAGCTGTGGGACTTGTACATCAAGGAATTTGTCTTAACATCGAGTTGGCTCTTCAAAAGGTTGTTTATTTAACCTGTAGTGAGAGCATTGCAGTACAAAGGAGTAAGGTGGCAAAATAATTCCAGAAGACAATAAAAAATGCAAGTTTAGACAGCTTTTCACTGTTACGTTAATATTTCAGTAAAATTATAACCACTGAAAACAAGACATTCTAATGTGATCTATTTTTGTATTGTTCTGTGCAGAATGATTTCACATGTCAGATGCATCAGTTTGCAATAGGCATTGTTGCTTTCACAGGAGTACCTCCAATTTAAACTTATGCTCTAAAACAAACAGAGGATAGGATGAAAATTCCTATCATTTCTTAGCTTACAGTACTTTAAGGAAGCACAAAATTAGAATAAACTTCCTGGATCACAAAATTTACTTCTTTATTATTACAGGTAGCATTTAATGGATTCACTTTCAAAACTTTTCATAGCCTTAGCTTAAAATAACA
Organism: Cettia cetti; assembly: GCA_013401135.1. NCBI lineage: Eukaryota > Metazoa > Chordata > Aves > Passeriformes > Sylviidae > Cettia > Cettia cetti. The sequence continues at coordinate 98,712 of VZUI01080386.1, read as the reverse complement.
TTTTTTTCCCCCCCACCATTCTCCTTCAAAGATAGTCTCAAAATACATTGTTCCAGTAGACCGGGCCTTTTGCCTCATTTCCAGCTTGAGTGTATTTATAATTGTTTTCTCCCTTTTTGTTCTTGTACAAACATTGGCTTTTAGCCTAAATGACAATATTTCTTCCAGTTTTAACCCTTCTACTGAATATCTTAACAAAGACATGCCCTTTTGACTTGTTTAGCCTCAGATAACAAGCTCTGGCTCTTTGCAGAAGGCATTCCTCCTGCTTTATTTATCTATCCAACAGAGATTTTGTGTAATTATGTTAGTTTTAATTTATTGATCTTGGAAATATGCAATCAAAACTAAGAAAGTATTCCAGATAAAGCATCACTGGTGTCCTTATTTCTATTGGAGCTGCCTTTTCAACACAGTCATATCATTTTCTGGCTAAATGAATTCACTAATTTTTAATCCTGCTGTTATGTATGCAGTCAAGTAAATTCTAGCTTTGAACAGAAGTGGGATACCAGCAGCAGGGTTGTGATGACCCACCCTGTAGGGGGAGGGTGCATCACTTTATAGTATTAATTATTGAATTTAATCTGATTTCTATTAATCCTTTTGAAATAAGCGATTTTTATACAATACCATACCCTATATTAACAATGCTTACATATTTATATCATCAACAACTAAAATCAGTATTTTTACTGTATTTCTACCACAGTCATGACTGAAATTATTAAATAATTTCAGTGCCAAGTTATTTTAGGAACACCGCTAGTAACTACTGTGCTACCGGATATTGCAGAACTGTCTGTTGCTCTTTCCCTGTTGGAAAGCTTTTATCTATCCTCCAATAATTCCATAAATTGTTGTAATTTGTAGTTTAACTATTAGTTTCTCCTGAGCTGAATTTCAGAAAGATTGTATCTAGTGTTTTACTCATCTGTTAAATCAACCAAAAAATAGCATCTCAATTTACATAGATTGAGAACTTTACAGTATTTTACTTCCACCTATTTCGATGGTCCATTGAATTGTCTTAGTGTATCTGTGCAGAAAATCTGCATTTTGCAGTTCCAGACATGGATTACAGCCATTTAATAGCATTTAATTTTAAATAAATCCTTTTCTCTTTCTTTTTTTTTTTTTTTTTTTTTTTTTTTTTTTTTTTTTTTTCATGAGAGCCTGTTTTTGATATGCTGGGGGGATTTGCAGCCATAACCTTGTAAAAATTCTTTTATTAAAAATCATTTAAAATAATGCTACTTTTTGCAGGTTCATAACCTAATTAAAAATTGGCTGGTCAGTATGCACACAAATATCCAGGTCTTACCATACCTTCAGTATTTTTCCCCTGTATCTGCAAAGTCGAAGTTTCCATATATTTCTCTGGCCAAAAACACTGCAGACAAGACCTTCATTTATATTTATATAGCCAAAGCTGGGTTACAATAGATAATTGTTCATTCTATGTTACACCAAGTGAAACAATTCTGTTCTTTTCTCTAGTGATTTTGAAGAATAATATTTTTTACGGTATAGGTCAGACCTAAAGTCCATTTAGCTTGGTGGAATCCCTGACTGTTCCTACTGCCAAATGGTTAGGAGAACAGTTTAGGAGCAGGTTTTGGAACCGTGGATAGTGGATTCTTCTCTTGGTATGTTCTATGAGGTTTTGGGAGTTTGCACACAAGTACCTTCCTAAATCAAAAGTTGCAGGACATTTTACAGATTTTCACTTTTATGAATATAGGTATTTGGTTCTTGTCACCTTTTATAACTCACCAACCCTAATATCTTGCGATGAACAACAAAATTTTATTGTTTTCTGTAACGATATTAGTTTTACCAACAAAATTTTCATCCATTTTAGTCATACAGTCTGGTATTAAGAGAAATAAAATGTCACTTCCTATTCATCTGTACTGTAAGTTGCATGATTCTTCCCTGGAAAATCCTTGCATAAGTAATGCACGACTTTGCAATGCCTCTGCACTAATTTAGTTGCTGTTATCTTTCTAACACAAATGCCAGGAGTTAGCCCCAGTGGTATCTGTCATGCAAAATGTCTCACTCTGGCTCTGCTGATGTGGTTGGCCAGCAGAGTCCTGTCTTCACTGGGGCATGACTCCTGAGGGGCCTGAGGAAGGCAATAGGCCAAGGGGGTGATGAGACTGAGTAGCAGGATCGTCTGCAAATGGGAATGCTGAGAACAATTATTTTCTTGCATTTATTCAGAACTTCCCTTGCTGCAGCTTGTATTCATTACCTTTCAAATTATTTGCTTCTGTGAAAATACCATCCCAGAGTTGAAGATAGCAGTAAGAAGCCTCTACAAGTCCTGTCTCTTCTGGCAAAAATGAATCAGCTGCTTCAGCCTCTCTTCAAACATCACATGTACAGTCCATGGTCCCCTTGGATGCACTGCAGAATTCCTTCTCAGACAGCCATTCCAAATGAAACCACAGTCTAGGTAACACACTTCCAACATCTGAAAACAAATGCTTAGAAAAAATGTAAAGTGAGTTGGAAGTGATATTTATCTAGTGTATACTCAAGGAGCCAGTAATCTGTGGAGTAAATATGTCTTGACTCACTAGTGGTACCTTTGTGTGCAAAAATCTTATTCATTTTTTATTATTCCTCTTAAGCCTTTCCAGTCATGTTGTACCTGCAATATTCCCAACAGTCTTCACAGCAGTTTCACTACTTGGTACTATTGTACGTATATGAGATTCAGGATCTATGCATTATCATCTTGAATTAAGACTAAAAAAATTGATATGAAATTTGACTGTAACATTTAAAAGCAAATAAGTATTTTTTCCTTTAATTATGCAATTGCAGACAAACAAGCAATTCTTCAGAAGAAAATCACAGGCTTGGAGGAAGGTTAACAAAAAATATCATGAAGACTGTCATATTTCAGCAGAATTAAGAAGCTTTGTAAGGCCCTAGATGCTTTTTTGCTAGTCCCAAATATATAATGAAAATGCCATTTTTATTTATTTTCTAGATTAGATCATCACATTCTTCCATGATGATAAGCTTCTCAGGTCAGAGGCCACATCTTACAGTGGTGTTATTTAGAGAACTGCAATTTATCCTGTCATATGGAGAACATGGGTTGGTATATTGCTTAAGATTTAGAGTTACTGACCTAAGGTATACAGAAGTTTCTACCAGGATTATGAGGAAAACATTCTGTAAATAGCTGAATGCAGGACAGAAATATAGAACAACTCTGGCTAATTTTGTCCTCATTTGTAGATTGTTACAATCACGATCTTTTGCAAATCGTGTTCTCATTTAGTCTGTTGAATGAACCCTCTGTTTCATATTTTAAAGAAACACTTACCAAGAGGTCAAGTACAAAGACAGCAGTCTTCACCTCTGAAATGATAATGAACAGCAGATATTAACAGTTTGAACAGTTGCTGCCCTTGGAAGCAGAAACTCCCACCTTCTCAAAACCCTGACAGATCACGAGCAAAAGAAATCCAATCACAATACACAACAGCAAAAATCAGCCACACGGTGTTATGCTCTATGTATTATACAACTATACTGATTTATTTATGTAAGTCTCTACTTCTAGCTGTTAATTTGTGTGATTTATGTAGCTGCTTCACATTGGGTAATACCGTGCAGCAGTTACTTGGTCATCAGTCCCTGTAGGTATTTTTCTACATTGCTGATCCAAGGACAATAATGAAAGTTTTGAATAATAAAGCAAAATGAGCACTTTTAATAGTGAATGTCGAAATAATTGTGCTCTTTAGCAAACACATATGCAATTTATATACATATATAAATACATATATTCAAATTTATTTAATCAAATGCAAAGAGCAGAACACTAAAGATGCTTATTAGTTATATATACAGACTTTAATCCTTCAGTTAGGTCCTCTTTTCAGAAAGTTTTAATGCCACAGAAACAAAAAAAAAAAAAAGAGAACAAAGGAAAGAGAACTTAAAGACATTAAAAAGAATGCAGAGACTGCTACTGAAATTCAATTTCACCCCAAATCCCTTTATGTGGGTTCATCTAGAGCGGAGGAAGGAACAGCATGAGTACTAGAAAGGAATGTGGCAGTTTTTAAGCTGTCACATTCCTTTCCATTCTTTTAGTTTGTTTGCAGCTATTTATATTAAAAAAAAATTGATAAATATATATGCACAGAGTTGAAGAAAACCTGGCATTCCAGCCAAATGACACAGCTTTTAGATTCTGAAGTTGAGATTGTCAGTAGTTGATGAGTTAAAAGTTTGCTTTATTTCCTCATAAGCCAGAAGGCTCTTAAGACACCCAGACACTAAACAGCCTAAGATAACAGCATTTGTTATTTTGTTATTAATTTTTAAACTAAACACCCCTATTTGCTTTCTTGCATTTCATTTGCTTTCTGTTTTATGTGTTTTCCTCTTTTTCTACAGTTACAGTATATCTTGTGTTTGTAAGCTAAAGGGTCATCAGTCAATTTTATACTCAGATTTTTTTTTAAGCTGTTGCTTAGGTGAAAAGGTCTTACAGTCAGTAAAATAATGAAAATATCAAGAAAGTCAGTGTAATGAAGGATCCTTTTTAGTACAAGATAAACCACTGCGGATAATAGGAAAATCTTTGAAAATCCTTATGCATCTTTGTAATTTCTGTAGTGCTTTTATCTTTATGTAATACATCTATTTTTTGTCAAATATATAATTTTTATGTATATTGATCAGAAGAAAAGAACTCCCTAAACTCAGTTATACTTATTTTTGCTTCTCCTGAGCATGCAAATTAGCTCCTTTGCAATATCTGTTAAACTGTGTGAAGGATGATCCTTGGAATTGTAAATTTAAACCTAAATATTCATACAAATATTTTGACCATATTCACCCAAGTAAGGAGCAGAAATAGTGTGAATTATACAAATAGTAGCGTTACAGATCATACTGTAACTTCATGAAAACCCTCTCATATAAATACATCTAAAGAAGTAGTACAGAATTCAGCTTCTTTTATGTTTTTTGCCCAGTATTTGAATTTCATGAGTTTTTAAGCTGTCACATTCCTTTCCATTCTTTTAGTTTGTTTGCAGCTATTTATACTAAAAAAATTGATAAATGTATATGCACAGAGTTGAAGAAAACCCGGCATTCCAGACCTGTTTAAAATTTGTTCAAGGGGTAGAAAGGGTGTTCAGAAGCTCCCTTTAAGCTTCTTTTATCAACAGGGAAATTATGGTATCTAGCAAACTGAGATAATCATCCATAATGTCTGATATTCCTGTAGATGAAATGAGCAGTGCACCCAAACAAGCAAACCTTGATTATTCAGCTTGAGGCTGAGGAGCAGTAACAACTGATACCCCATTCTGTCAGCTCCCGTTGTCACGATCTCCTTCCAGCTCTCGGCACTGGGGAGTCAGCACTACACACCGCGCTCGAATGATGCTCATGTACTGCTGAAGTGTAGGGCTGGGTTAACAACTGCAAATTAAATCAAGGTGAGTGCATGTTCTAGATGGTATTTTAAAAATCAAGATTTATGACTTCTACTTTTGGTAAGACATCCTGTAATTGTTGTATTTTCCTCCTCCACCTACTCTCATTGTGAGTAGATGAATACTCATATAATTAAAAATACCTTGCCATGCCTATTTAAAAAGACAATACCCTGATAATTACATGTAAGGAACAAACACATATGCTAAATAGGCATAGGGTATCTGAACAACATGCTTTATTCCAGCAATTTATTCCAATGCATAGAGGCTTTGTGGAGTCCTTCAAGGCTTCATATTCACTACAGTAACAGAATTCATAGCCTCATATAAATCTTGTATCGCCTTCCAAAACTGTATCAAACACACCAAATTGCCTGCTAGTGATCTACAGTAAATAAAATTTTGGCAAGTATATATATATTTCCACAATGCCAAGGTGTAATCTTGCAACACCCCACCAAGCCAAGCATTTAATTTCTTTGTTTCTGCCCATAACCACAAAAGACTGAGCTCACCCATGCAAGCAGGTAACCCCCAAATCTGCTGTAATGTTAGTGCCTCTGTATGGATATTTAGAAAAAGACATTTACAGATCTGTAAGCACCGCTGAAGACACAAGCTGAACAAGGATTTTTTTACCCCCTTTTTTTTTTTTTTTGGTAGTGCCTTTCTTATACTGGTAAAGATGTAGCAGCTAACAGTTGTTTGTATTATGCTGGAGTAATAACATGACATTAATATTTTATTCTAAACAGAATTCCTTGGTTGACAGTAGATGGTATCCATAAAGTCCAATTCTCTTTCCATCAATCTTTTAAATTATGACTGTGCCAGAGAAGGTTAAATCTGCTTTTCTGGGATGATTTCCTAGCCCAGGAAAATTATACAATTTATTATGTTGTTCCCAAACCAAGATAATTATGCATAGAGTTCTCTGATTTGTTTGGTTTATTTTTCTCTTTTCCTGTTTTGGTTTGGTTCTGTCATTGCTGCTTTTTGTTGATATGTGTATGTGACTTCCTCTGGCTGTTTGCAAGGGACATACAACCCACAGGCAGAATCACTAGTTTGTAGAAAGGCACTAGACTGTAGAAAGCAGTTTTAAAGTTTTTCTAAGAATATTAACTGCACTACCACTCAGAGCTATAAAAATGTCATATCTATCTAAGATTATTTAAAACAAAAAGTGGCATTGCAGTATTTGTAACATACTAAGCTATGTTATTTTGATTTCAAGAAGGAATATCTTGTGTTTTTATAAGCTTTGTTGCAGGTTTGGGGGACAGGTTCTTCTTTGCTGTAGTTGAAACACTACAGTGTAATTGAGTGTTGTATTTTTGTACAGAAAAGAAGTGAGGTGAAGGATGGGTGGAAGGCATCTTATGGCCTTTCCATTCTCGAGGTTTTTGTCTAAGCAAAGCAGAATTCCTAGTCTCAAAGTCAAAGCATAGTTTTGGTTACATAGCAGCAGCTGAAGCAGGATTTTCCTGGGGCAGCAGGTTCTGATGCGATTCCAGACATCGTGCCAGCCAGAGGTGAATTACAGAACTTGCAAGGAAAAGCCCAGCCAAGTTACACTCACCCAAACTGGGACTCTTCATGGAGTTTTTGTGCAATGCAAAGCCTGCAAGAGACTGAGATGGGCTGAAAACTTCTCAGAATCGTTTTGATCTTCGAGTCTTTCCATAAGAAACTTCAGGAAGGCACAGGTGCTTGCATTTTTAGCCCAAAGATCCACACCCCTGAAGAAGGCATGTGAGCTACAAGTCATACCTAGATCCTGCAAAAGCCTCCTCTGACAACCAAGCAGCAACTGCCTTAAGAGCTGCCCTCAGTGCCCCCTGGGCTTCGATTACCCAACAGCTGAGAAAAGGAAAGCTGCTGAGATGCCGGGCTGGACAACCTACATGCTCAGTGCCAAAATATGTCAGGAGTTGTTGCTTTTTGAGTGTTTACTTCTCTTCCAGAGTATCGCAGTTTCTCATAAGCCAGTGCTTTGCTCTGAAGTGCCATTACACATGAGGTTGAGCATCCCCAGGCCCTCCCTTCACAGCAATCTTCCTCTACATTTACTCTAGCTTGGCTTTTGCTATTGCCTAATCAAAGTACAAACTGCACCGCAACTTGAAAGGATTTCTGTTTCACTTAATCACTTCTACTCCAATGCCCAACACTTGGTATGTGCCTGTTGGTAGGAAAATTTTCCTAATCTTCGCAATACTAGACTACTTTCCTGCCAGCTGATAAGAAAAAAAAGAGAAAAAAAAAAAAAAAAAAAAAAAAAAAAAAAAAAAGAAACTAGAAGTTACTGATCACATTTTTAAGTGGTTGCAATGCAAAGAATATTTTAAAAATAAATACTTGCAATTCAATCTTAGGAGGTTTCATGTCCAAAACAGACAAAAAAGATTGTATATTCAAAGGTTAGTCTACAATTGCATGTTGGCCCTCTGCAAGTGCACAAACTCTAGATATCCAAGTGTCCAACTATATGCGTGCATATCCAATTAATCCATGTCTATGAGTCTATGTATATACTCACCAGCAGAAGATCCAAAATATAACCTGACAAATGTAGCATCTGTACTCAAATCACATGCACAAATATGTGGAATACTTAAAATGCTTATTCTGCAGCTTACGTGTAAGTTGGAAAAATTTTGTGTATGGATGCAAAGATGATGCAAGACATCCATTCCATTTTTTCAGCAATTGCACTGTATGATTAGAGAGCTACAAATTATTTTAGTATGCCTGTCCCACTCTTAGAAATTCCTACTTCTTGCATGTTTAGTGAAATTAGGGAATTCTGAAAAGGGTATTTAAGGCTTTTGCACATGATGATGGCAGAAAGAGAAAAGATAGGCTGAACCAGAAGGGGAAAAATATCTGTTGATTATTCTGTTCAACCTACAAGCAGAGAAAGCCAAAAATACTCTCTTTTTGATAGTTTTCCTATGTGCAAATGCTATTTTGATAGCTTTTTACAAGCTATGTAATTTCAATTTACTGAACCATTTTTCTTGTGAAAGCCTAATTTTAAAATGGCTGACCCATCCTAACAGTATAAATACAACTTGTTAGTCAAAATACTTGTTTTTACTAGTATTACTTTGAGAGAGACAATGGGGGAAAAGAACTTGAGAACTGACTGAAAGACATCCAGCAGCCATCAGTTTACATCTCTCTGATGATTTTAGTTAAACCTGATGGCATTTCTTAGCATCAATAAATGTAACAGCTCCTGCTAGTACCTAAAGAGCTACTTGGATGGTCAAGATGAGACACGACAGAGGCTCAGATGCAGAGATCGAGACTCTGTCTTTACTCCCCTCTTCAATTTACGCACCATGGTGTGCCAATGGCAATAGGAGCTCTTCATGTAGAAGAGAGGAGATTCCTGACCTTCTCTATCAGAGTACCTTTTCATACTACTTAGTTCCTGCCATTTTCAAATAAATGATCCTTCATCTTGCCCAGAACAATGGCTAATCCTTTTGCAAAACAAGGATTTGGAGGAAGAGTTGCTATAAAACTCAACATACTCGCTACTTTAGGTACAAGTATCCATTCAGAGACAAGTGATTTTTCAAGGTGTGGTCAACAGATTCCTGTGAGCACTTCTTTTTACAAGTAGAACTTAAACATTTTGTACGATGAACAGCTGCATACCATACACTTGTTCCTGTCAGTTGCTTGTAAATCACTTTTTTTAAAACACACTTCCCCCCACCAGTTACTACCATGCAAGCAATTGTTGTGATAACATTAAGAATGATACATTATAAAGAAAATGTCTGTGCAAGAAAGCTCTTTGCCCATTTAAGATCCCTCCCACAGAGATAATTATTACATCTTACACTTGGATTACTGCCTGAGGCAGAGAGTTGAGCAGGTATGGAAAGGATTAAGTTTGAATGGTAGAACTGTCAAGGAATACTTCCACACCATGAAATAAGACAAAACAGGAAGAGTAAGAGTTAGATTTAATGATCAGTGAAAATTATGGGTGAAGTCAGCTCTTACACTTCTTTTCTGAAAATTAAGGAAAACATCAGGTTTAGGTAATCTGTAGCTTATTTAAACAAAAATATATGCATTGCACAAGGATAAAAAGCAATACTGAAATTGCAAAGATTTTCATTTCCTGTAAGAAATTAAAATGATGCACTAGTGAAAAAGGGAATATTTCAGTAGTCAAAATAAATATTTAATAAAAACCACACACCCAAGACAAAGTATCAAAACAACAGAATTTAGTATTTGAAAGGATACTACCTACATTGCCTTGTGTTAAACATGACTAAATTCAGTGGTTTAATCATCACACTGTCTCGAGCAAACATTGCTTATATTAGTGTTGTAAAAAGTCATGAGAATAGAAATACTGTTGCAATGACAGAAATAGTAAAACCAGATTGCTATAAACAAGGAATAATTTACTACACCAAGGAGTCAATCCACAGCCATTAATACAAAGTCAACAAAATCGACTACTGCATAGCATACTGGTTACTGTACCAAAGTGCATTTATCAGCATTCCATGAACTGGGGAAGAAACCACCCTTTTTAATATAATTTTTAAAAACAATCAGATGATTGACAGTTGAAGAAACCCCATACATTTCCTTTGAAATAAAAAAGCAGAGTCTAAGAATCTTAAGAGCACCGTAAGATTTCTTACCAGGTAAAAGAGTACAAACCATTAGCATTGCAAATAAAGAACATCTAAAAGTTAATATATCATTCCATATTTAGAATGCAACTGTAAATTTTAGTGTATTGTTGCATCCTCCTGTACTACATCCAGTAGCATTTTGATGACTTTGTTAAGTTCTGGAAACAAATAATACAAAGAAAAACTGGTTTTCCTGTTCAGCAGAGGTCTAGAAAAATTTCAGCTGATGTGTAAACTGAAATGTAGATAGATAATGAGAACACCAACAGATTTGTTGGGGGAAAGGAGTGTCTGGCTTATCTCAGCAATTCACCATTCAGTTCTTCCACTGAATCTTAGAAAGTAGCATTAGTTAATATCCCTGACTAGCAATGATTTCTATGGGTGCTATTTTCTCACTGTTAAGTATTCTGCATTGAAGATGTGTCTCAACCCCTTATCCTTCAATTCCCACCCATCCATCATATTAAAGAGTTGTGGTTTTCTCACATACAGCATTGTAATGCCTTTTGCTGCTTGATAAGTGTGATATGCAGACAACATTATTTCTATTTTCAAAGCACTGAGAACACTTTCCAGTTGGCTCACAAATTAAACAATAACTAAAAATAGTATTCTCCCCTTATTCATTTGTGACATAGTAATGACTATTCACCATTTAATATACGTTCAATTTCTTCTAGTCTTTTCAATGCAGCAACTCTTTTTTTCTCAATGTCTTTGATTTCTTTTGTAGATTTTTTGGGAGTCTCTTTGTCCACACTGCTTTTCTCTGTTGGTTTTTTATTTTTTGAGTGCTCTTTATTATCAACTGTTGATTGGGTGGTTCTCTTCTCCCTTTTTACTTCTTTCAAATTCTGAAATGAATTTTTTTTTGCTTCTGTAGCTGCAGTCCCATCTGATGGAAGCGATGACTGTTCCACAGCACCAAGTGATGCAATTTTACTTCTAACTATGTTAAGATGACGCTGAATATACTCTTCATGAGGTGCCAGTGCTAGTGTTTCAACCAGACATTTTTCTGCCTTTATTAAATCTTTTTCTTCAAAATAAACCACACAAAGATTATGTTTTCCTTGTACATTGTTGGGATCCAGTTCCAAAATTTTTTCAAAACACTTTTTTGCTCCAACAATATCCTTCTTTTGGTTCATGAGGATATCTCCTTTCAAAATCAGACCTTTGGTATGATCAGGGTAGTGTCTCAGTAGGTCTTCCAAGACAGGCAAAGCCATCAATTCTTTTCCTGTCTGAGAATAAAGCAGGGCCAAATTGAACAAAGCACTTCGGAAGTTTGGCTGTAACCTTATAGCTTTCTTCATCCATGCCTCTGCTTCCATGTCTTTTTTGTCATCCATTGCTAGCATACCCAAATTGAAGTATCCATTTGAATCCTGTGGTTCTTCTTTCACATAATGTAGCAGTCTTTGTTTAGCTTCAGGTCTAAGTCGAGCATCACCTAAGTAACAGAAAATGCATTTAATTCTCAAGGTATTTCCTGAAACATTTATTCTGAAGGATTTTTAGACTGTAAAATGCTAATCTTCATACAAATTAAAATGCAGCTGTAAAAGAGAAAGGGGTTAAAATGCTACTTTTTATCATAGCTGTGTAACAGAAAAAGCAAATGTTATCTACCTTCTTTATAGAATGAAACTACATACAGTTGACTTGTAGCCAAAGTCAGCATCATTACTCTATTAGCTGTTGAATGATATTTAGGTTTGGTATAACAGATACAAGAGGTGTCTATACATGCTTAAGAAAAATTATTTTCATGCACAGTTGAGTAAATGGAACACAGAGAAGACATCAGTTCTGACAAACCAGCTCTTACAGAGGCAAACTTGAGTGGAAGATCTCGTTTTATTAAAGACAGATTGAAAGAGTTTAGACAGAGAGCACAGAGGTGACTTCTAATGTAGCCAGGCTAAGGTATTTTCTAACACCAAAACAATAAAACCTGTAACCCCGATATTTTAACTTGCATCACAGTTCGAAAAAGATTCAGTAAATCAATTTTATCTGACAACAACAGGATTAGCTAGACATGCTTGTGGTCTATGCTATTTTACTGAATAATACAGTGAATATATATTCTAGTAACAAATTCTAGACACAGACTTACTGAAGGATAGGGGAACTGCTTCCATCTGCCCTCTTCCACTCCCTGAAACAATGTTGCACCTTCTAATATGAATAAGTGAGTACTAAATAGTTAATACTTCTTTTTGTCTGAAGCTGCTTGTACTTCTACAGACAAGGAACAAGGCATGTCTTGAACTACCTAACTTAATGTTAGAAGAGATGAAAAATTATCAAATGTCTTCAGCTTCAATCAATTTTTATCTTTCTTAGGGGTAATTTACTATCTCAACAAAAGGTAAACAAATATCAGCAGTTCACTTGCCAAATACTTCTTGCAACAGCCTTAATTCAGTACTCACCCTTACTCAAAGAGCTATACATATGAAAAAACAAACTCATGAAAATCCAACTGAATTCATCCTAACCAGCACAATCACAGAAAAACTTATGAAAATATTCATATTTTTAGAGCCAGATTTATATGCCCAGTGATGTAAGCTAGATTTTTGAGTCAATAATTAAATCAATCGCTATAAATGCAAACAAGGTATTTAACATCTCTTAGTAAATATTATCTTTAAAGATTATATAGGCATTATTTTGAAGATGTTTCAGTAACACTAGTCTTTATACATGTACGGTATTATATTGTAAAATAGCGCTTGTATTAAAGATGCTGATCAGCTAAGGCATATTCGTACACTTTGCACAAATTCCATACACTAAAAATTACAAAGTTTCTTTGTAATAGTTTCTTTTTTTGATGATGCTATGTCCTTCTCCTTTCCAAAATCAAAAGAGTTAATACAAAAACCCCAATAGTATGGATCCTATAAATGCAAATATGCAATTTGCATAGAAGGGACATTTGACGTACCAGATTCCTGCATTAGCAGCGCTGAGTTGAATAACGCCAGTTTATGCGTTGGGTTGAGTTCTAGTGCTCGGTTGAAATTCTTCAGGGCTTCTGTTGGATCTTTCAGTTCAATGTAAACAATTGCCAAGTTGTACCAAAGGTCTGCATTGGTTCTGTCTAGTTCTAGAGCTCTAAGGTAAGCTTCCTTAGCTTTCAGAGGTTTGTTCATTTTTAAAAGTAGTTCTCCCCTGTTGAAGAACCATACTTTTATTGTGACCCATATGAAAATTGACAGTTTTTTTTAAAGTTTGCCTTCCTATAGACAGTAGTTGTCAGTTGTCAGTGTTTTTTTATTTTGTTAGTTTTAAGGACACAACAATACAAGACCCTCTTTTACATTCCATTCCTAAAGCTTTCAGCTCTCAAAACCCTGTATACAACAAATGCATAAGCAGGACAAGAACAAAAAAAGAAGTGATCAAGGGTGACTGATTTGGCTCTGTAATTACACTGCAAAGCTATAGTTCAGGCATCTTTGAACCTCCCTAAGTTCCAGTGGGAATCACAACAAACAAAATAGTGGACAGAAGCCTCAATACCCACATCCAATTTACTCTTAACTAAAATGCAATAATGCCAATTAAATAGTTAAGATTTGCTTTTTCTGGACCTTCTTTAACAAAAAGGTGTGAAGAAGCTCCATGATTCATACTAACCAAAAGCTTTTTAGTTCAAAACAAAACTACAAGGTTAGAATTTTGAGTCAGAGATTCATAAAGAAATCTAACGGAAGTGTCTTTCTATACAATATTTGAATACAGAATCTACATGGAAATATGCCATTTGACGCAGGAATTTAAAAGAACAGGACTTGTAATGAATAATTGATTATTGTCCCAAATTTTCATCTTCTTACTTGGAAATTAAAGAATCTCAGCAGCTAACTGAACTGTACGAACTAAATACGTTTCATAGTACTGCAAATACAAAAATGTTTATTCAAGAATAAGTATCTCTAAAATTAGCAAATATACCTGCTGATGTAGGCCTGCTTGAAATCTGGCCTCATACTAATTGCTTGTCGATATAATTGATCCGCTTCTTCGAGGCGAGATTCGTTTGCTCGAATTAAGTTTGCAAGATTGATATAAACATTTAGATGGTTAGGAGCAACTCTTGCTGCATACTTTTTTCCTGGAATAATCTGTCAAAGAGAATATATGTACCAAACACAGATGAGCAAAAATATGAACGATGATCAGCATAGAACTCCTTTTCACTCTGCCACATTTGTTTTAGGGTACTACTGGACATTAGTGTGTAGGCTCTAGATAATGTCAAAGAGCAGTAATTCTTTTCCAGAAAAATCTCATGGAAAATTAAACAGATTACTTCTTATTCTTTATTTCTATGAAAACATTGATAACTTGTATAATACTTAAGATACCAGTTAGTTAAGCTCTGCTATTACTTAATTTGGCTTATGTAGATAGCCATTGGAAACCAAGAGACCTTGCAAAATTTTCCCCAGCCACACAAAAATATTTCCTAAAGCCTAAACCTCCATTCTGTCAGACATATTCATTCTTTTTTTATAACCCTTCAGCCTAAGAAAAGTGCAAATAAGATTTTACAGCCAGTGATTTGCCAACTGATACAGAAAATGGAAAGTAGTGAGGAAAGATGAAAATGCTATGACATTGCAACTGCTGTACTGTTTATACTTTTTCCATTTAGAATCTTCATACTGTTTCACAGAACAAATTTTTAAATGCCATGCTTCTACTCAAAGGGCTATTCATTTTTGTTGCCAGTCTCATTTTCACCACAGCTTTTATTACCTTCACATATTCTTCAAAATACTAGTCTCTTTTTCTCTAAAGAGCTTGAACAAGTAAAATTTCCCAGGTACAAATGTAACTTTACAAATAGGAAAGGTAACAAAATGCATGCTTATAAAAGCATGTTCAGACAAAGTTTTTTTGTTGCTGCTGTGACTACCTTCTCCAACCTCCAATGCTGTGTTTAAGCCTTCTCTGAAGGGCTCAGAAACTCAGTCACCATCAATGTATTAGCTGTAAGTGAAAACAAACCAATTGTGACTAGAAACTGTAGGTTTTGGCTGCTGCCTTCTCTTATAACCTCAACTTCAGAAAAAAAAGAAAACAAACCCAAAACACAACACAGCAGCATAAAAAGTAAATTAAAAAATTAAAACAGTTCTAGCAGAGTTCCAAGTTAGCTTTTTTTTGAACAGCCATGAGTGCATACAGCCTATTTTTTTCATAGATAGCTTTTAAAAGAACACTGATAACCTTTAAAGTATCAGCCACACAGAGCCACAGGAAAAATACAAAAAATGTATCACAAGTATAGGTTCTGTCCTGCGGTGGCAGATAAAATAAAGTTTCTAATTACCTGTGGCATCAATGACTTAGCAATCATATATGATTCTTCAGCTTCTTTAGTTTTGTTTAGGTTCTTGTAAGTTCTTCCTACATTCATGTGGGCACCAATATCATCTTAATAAAGAAAAGAATGAAATTTAAAATATTTCCAAGCACTGAGTATCATGAAATTAAACACCTCTGCGTTCAGAGTAGTGTTCTAGCAGAGTATCTACAGATACTCTGATAGAACATCCTCATCAACAAAAGAAAAAAGCAACTCTATCATTTTTCATCTTAATTATGAAGCTAATAATTTAACCATGAACTAGAGAGGGATTATAGAATTATGTAGGAAACTGTAAAAAGTTTTAGGTCCTATCATACTTCCCTATTTCTTGCTATGATAGAGGCATATAAATTGAAGGTTATTTATTAATCTTCTAAAAGGAAAGACTGCCCAATACTACCTAGAACTTCTTTTGCAACAATATGTAGAATGGATTAAAGGCGCATTTTGGTATTATCCAGATTTTTAAAATTTCTCTCACACTTCCATAGTTCTGAATAAAAAAATAAAGTTGCATTTATACTCTGTAAGAAATCGCAGTTCAAGTTAATTCAGAAAGAATGCCATACAAGGAATAGTTTTGAAAGTATTTGCAGCTTTTTATAGATGGAAATATTTTTTGGAGGACTTTTTTGGTTTATTTCCAAAAACCCCAGATCAATTAACTTACTATATGACATTGTTTGATGTTGAGTCCATTGAAAAGCTGTTAAGTAAGCCAAGTATACTGAAATACTGCAATAGGAGTGCCGAGACAGCAACTAGTCAAAGCTTTACCTGGCTGCACTTGTGTGGCCTGTATGAAAAACTGCAGAGCCCTTTCAAATTTTTTTTCATTTTCTAATGCATGCCCCACATTGTTCCATAGTTTTGCGTTGTTCTTATTTACCTAAAACCAGAAAGAGATAACAAAGCATAAGGTATTAAGTTAAAATTACTTAAAAATTGAGTTTCTCTTAACAATATCTTAAGACATATAAATGTACTGCAAATGAAAGATTTCATCAAGCTTCTACAAGCAAAGAATAACAGAACACTACATACAAAACGATTACACTGATCTTGTGCAACATCAATTTGTTTCAGTTATTTGCCCCTAGAAATATCAAGCATGTTAAAATTCATTGTAACTGTTATGGGTTATTTTGCAAACTGCCTTATCATGTCACAAACTTAGAAGAAATAACTCTATGCATCAAAGTTTTTGCAGATTTTTGCACTGAAATGTATCCTGCTTTCATCCAAACAAGAGAATAAATTCAACTGCTTTGACAGAAGAAAAATTATCATCTATTTTGTGCATATGAAGTTCCATGTGTGCATCACACTGCTTTTAAAGCATTCCCAAAAGCAACTAATTAGATGCCAATACCCTCAATATAGA
Organism: Cettia cetti; assembly: GCA_013401135.1. Classification (NCBI taxonomy): domain Eukaryota; kingdom Metazoa; phylum Chordata; class Aves; order Passeriformes; family Sylviidae; genus Cettia; species Cettia cetti. The sequence continues at coordinate 81,762 of VZUI01080386.1, read as the reverse complement.
GATGCTGAAACAAGCACCATTTTTATCATGTTCCACTGCAGCTTCTTAAGAACAGCAACAAGAACTTCCCCTTATCCTTTCCAAACAGAATACAGTACCTTTAAAGCTGACATAAACAAAGTGTACTCCGACTCCCAATCCCAGTTTCTGTGCAGTGTTTTTAAGGCATGAGTGAATAGCACCGCAGCCAAACAAACCCAAGAAATTTTTCTTAGCACACTATTAAATAAAACAAACAAAGACTTGTTGTAAGCACACCAACAATTCTAATTTTTATTAGAATAAGTATCTCACATGCTAAAAGGCAAACAAAGGACCACAATTGTGAGTGGCACACTCCACAGTTTGAAAGGAAATAATGTTCAATTTCAAATTAATTTTGTTTACCTCCTTTTGTTGTTATACCCATGCAACTCCATTAATAAGAACAAGCCCTAGTGACATAACACAATAGAATTTGTATACAATGTTTACAGAAATTATACTTTTCTTAAAACTTATTCGTAGTTTAGGACAATAAATATGATGCCAAGAAGTGAGGTTCTCCAAAACACCATACAAAATGTTAAAAAATGAAAAAAGCAACTAGAAAATCACCTCATACTTTTGTTTCACAGCCAATTCCACATGTATTCTTTACTGCACACATCACCAATCTTTCCCACACTGTAGTGCACACCTTAAAGGAGAGATTTGCGGAGACCACCCAATCCTCCATAAGCAAATGTAATCCTAGTGCTACTGCAATATCTAAGCAGGAGAAAGATTTAGTGTCCTTCTAGCAATTTTATTTTTAAAGCTGCAAACTGGGGCAAATATCACTCTTTGTGACAAGTTTGTCAGGGATAATCTTTATTTTGTGCAGTTCATTTTTCTGTAGTTTAAACATGACAGATATAAAACATACACTTTAACATGCTGATCATTTGGTTTCTGGATTCTAATTCAGTTATGAAAATAATGTCAAACATTCAGTAGCTTTCCCACAATTATGAATATAATTTGTTTAAAAGGAAAAATCTCATTCTTGAGTGGACATACAGGTGTTCACCCTTAACAGCTATTTCTAACACTTGACTTATGGAACAATTGTTCACTCTGCTACCTATTTCACAGGGATTTACTAAAAACTGCAAGTTTTTTTTCCCCCTCCACTTCTAAGGTAAACAAAATGCATGTTTTGACTACCATGTTTGGTTTTAAAAATACTAAAGAAGTGGAACAGTAAAATTAAGAGACTAATTCTAAAACACTACCAAAGTGATCAATGAGAACTGTCTGTATGCTCATCAGGCTTCTAAGAAGGTTTTTTTTTTCTTTCCACAGATTTTTAAAGCAAGGAGCCTTTTCTTTCTCATTTTAGAGAACTGATTTCCAATATTTTTGTAGTAAATGACACTAGCTGCCTAATTTTTCTCCCCAGCCATCCTCTCCTTGTTCCTTGCTTACTTTCACATCACTTCTATTTTTACTGCCCGGTAGTGGGATTTGTGAGAAATCCACACTCCCACAATATATCATTAATTTCTCCTTATCCAGGTGCTGTCAGCTTCAGCAGCACCAGTGAGTGTAAACGTTACTGCAAGGCCTCATCCCTAACAATAGCAGACGACATGGACTGCAAATTGCTGCCTCTCCATTTGCCTGAACTGGCATTAGGATGCCACTGGGCCAGGAAGGGTAAAGCACCCATGTCAGTGGGAGGTATGTCCAAATCAGTGCAGAAAACACCAGAAAACACAAGAGTGTCTGCAAAACATGCTTTTAGACCACAATTTTTAACCAAACTGTCAAATTGTTAACCAAAAAAATTAATTGTATTGTCAATTTGTTAACCAAAGAATTCTTTTGTTTGTTTAAAAAATACTGAATGGCTCTGATATCCATTCCTAGTATGGCATTTCTGAATATGCCATTTTGTACTGATTAAATTTTCAGAAACTTTAATTTGCTGACACACATGCATTGTATAAACTTCAGTCAGCAATCAATTTTGAATAAAGTTAAACCAATTTTGCTTTATACTCATCTCTTATTTTCATAGAAGATAACCATATTTATGACTATGCAAGCTTTCCCAATAGGGCTTTTATCAGTATGAATTTATTTACCTTTTATTTGATAATTTCTTCCATCCATGTGCTACTAAAATGCAGAATCCCATGCTAGGAACATATAAAACTCGTTCTGCTACAACGAATCCAACAGGAAAAAACAGGTTTGATGCAGGAATGAATGGTAGCACTATTAAGCAGAGTGCCTAGGGAGGAAATACAAATAACATTAGCAATGAAGATACTGGCAGTAACAAACTGTATCCAAGAAACAAATTACAAATTACAAAAATAATGCCATAAACCCGGACATACACAGTAGATATTTGGTCTTTTTTTTAATATTCAGATCTGTTTTACATTGAGATCACTCTGAATACAGCAAGTTGGAATCTGCAAATGATTCTATTCCTTACTTAAGGGCTTGAAAATCTATTTGCTTTTCTATACTACAAAAAGAGGACAAAAAATTCAAAACATTTTAGTAAGCGTTTCAGATGCAGAAACAAGACAGCATAAGAACCTTGGACACGACCAAACAATTAATAATTCGTATCAGCTTATTAGAGGCATAAAGCAGCTATTTTACTAGTACAATAGAGTCTATTTTGCATTTCTGTATGAAATGTGAAAAACAAAATCAAAATCAGTCACCGAATAAACATCAGTTTTTGGACAGAGCTCTAAGAGCACCCCAAAGTATTTGAAATTACAATGAACTTATCAACTGCACAACTGTCGTTTTTAGGCTGGGGGCTGACTTCTTATCAAAAACTGTGTTTAAGAGACAAAGAAATCCATCTGCTGTAAAGAAAGTGGACACAACCAGCTGCTTTAAGTCCTAGGTGACTGTTAAGTAGCAGCTTTCCAGTCTCTGGTTCCAGAAAAGACATAAATAATTATTACAAAATATCTGGCCTCCAAGTTACAAAAAAAACCCCAAACAAACCCACAAAAACAAACCTACAAAAATAGAATGTTCCTTTGAAGAAAAAAGAATTTTCAGTACAACTGTCTGTCTAGATTTAAGCATGATATTAACTGCCTCTTCCATGCCAAAACAGTTAAATAATCCAGTTTGAAATTCAATTTAGGATTACACATATAAAAATGCAACACTGATTTAAAACTTCAAGGATTTTTCAAGAATATGCACATGGATCATTAACAGAGCTCAGCTGCTGATTAAGCTTCATTAAGCTCCATGAAAACAAAAACACAACTGAGCCTCACAACATACAGAATACATTGATTACCTGGGGATATTAACAGCTGACTGGAATGCAGCAATAAGCTTTGGCCTATTACATTGTTTCATTTTTTAGTACATAACAATATTTAATATAAAATATTGCGTTCCCATTTTCTACAAAATTAGCTTCCAGGTACTTCAATGCTGAAGAAAATCAGCATCATATTGAAAGTTATCTATACAACACAGGTATAGATTAAAGGAAAACAACTTGCATTAAACCAGGACTATACTGTAAAAATGCCACCCTCAAACAAAAACTAATTGACTTATACCAATGTATGCTGACCAACCCACTAACCCTTTCCTCTTGTGAGCTTCACTGGATAGGGAATAAACAGAAATGCAGGGAAATAAACAGCCTTAAAATTCAGGAGCTGTCCTATAAAAAAAGTGAACTACTCCCCATACACTTTTCCTGCTAACAGTGCAGTGGAGAAAAACTTATGCCTCAGCTCATGTAAGACGGAAAATTTAAGGACTCCTTTGTGTATCCAAAGTGCTGTAAAACTTATTTTCCAAGCATGTCACCTTGCATGTTTATGATATCAATAAGCTATCTAAATTTCTTCTCTTCATACACAGTCTCCAAATTCAGGACAAGAGATTTCATCAACAATACTAGATATCATTTTCACTGGCTTTCTAGTGAAATGACAAGAAAAAAATATATGAGTCAGAACTACAATGTTAGGTCTTTAAGAAGTGAATCAAAATTTGTCAGCTCTCAGCAAAGAACTACTTAAATCTGCATAAATATTTCCACCCATCTGAAACTTTTGTTGGCTGATTAACATACTAAAAAAATACATTATTTCTGAAGCAGACTAAGATAAATGCATGCACGTTTGTTGTAGACATAACTGCACCACTGAACAAATAAAAAGTATGGTATCAGATTATCATTCAGCTTGTAAAAATTTGCAATGGAATCAATAATTGATGACCTTTTTTCTCAAAAATACCATGTCCTTTCATCCTTCCCATTTCTTCTAAAATACTCTTTTCTGTTAAGCCATTTCAGTTTTAAGATCATATAAAATAGTGAATAGACAGACAGGAACTGATCTTACAGCTTGACAAAATTAGTTTTTCATTATGATCTGAAAACAACTGACAGAAGAAAAACAAAACAACAATACCAAAAGTGGAAACCTTATTCCTAAATGCAAAAATATGTCCTTTCTTTTACACCTTTGAGAAAGAAATTCAGATCTCTTGCTAAATACACATCACGACTACTGACATTTAAATAAAGTAGACAGCTTGCAGGATGAAAATGCATTCTGGTCCTTGAAACACATTTAAATTCTACTGGAAGCCCCCATGTGCTAGTTGACCTCTGAGTATGTGAGAAGGGCTGCAATACAGTTTACAAATACATAACAAGGGGCATATTTATTCTCATCCCTGACAGAATTGCAATTTAGCAGTTTTGTTGCTAGACAGTGTTCCTCTTATGTGTTAATTCTAGGTCAAAAGGAGATGCATATAGTATCTCTTGGTCACAGCAGAATACACGTGACCATATAACCTGAGCCACTTACTTTTAACCAAAGGACAAAAACAGTGCATCATTCATACCATCAATACTGTCTTGGAGGAATCCCCAGGGTATCGGAGACTGAAGACCATCAAAGATCCCAGAAAGCAAAAGAAGGTAAGGGTGGCAATATTTCTAACATCTAACAAAGACTCTACAAGAGGAATAGTTCCCATTGTCCAGTCACAGCATAATTCTGAGGGATTGAGAAGAAGCCAAGCATTTACAGGGAGGAGGTAGTTGAAAGTCAGCTGTCTTGCTGGGGATGGACTAACAGCAGCTGGGTTATCAAACCTAAAGCAAAAGAAAGGAGAAAAAGAAATTTTTTAATGAAGAAAGATATGGCCTTGATTCACTTCGAGGCAAACTTTAGAGTCATAGCTAGAACTACCAATTACAGACATGTAAAATATCCTAATCTTTCTGCATTTGTCAGGTGTGAAACCATGCACAATGATTCACTGAAGAGAGGGACAGAGCCTCCTCCATGTTTATGAAAATGTTTTGGGATATAATCAACATAAGTTTGAAGAAGCAGAATGATTTACACCTCAAGTTGAGTTCAGTGGTCCTTGCTCATGAATAGTTTGTCTCATCTTTTCAGGGACCGTTACTAGATTCTTGTATTTCTACATTGCTCAAACTTAAGATAAATTAGTTTTTCAGTCCTAATGTCATTCATATACACTTATCTTCAAGTAGTCTATCTGAAGACAACCATGTCTTCCACATAGTACATACCTAAAATGTAAAATATATTCTGTATGTTGAAGAGGAAAAATTTAAGAGGTTTGGGGAATTCAGCCAAGGTTTAAATAGAGACAATAAAAAACACTTAAATAGTAAGACATTTAAATTTTGAATTACTAACATGAACTATCAACTGTAAACTTTTTAAAATGGCTGCCAGCTCATATACCTCAATATTTTGGACATTTTAGTCAGCAGTTACTGAAATATATACCATTTAGCAATTTCACAAAAAATGCAATATTATACAGACATTGAATAACAATATTAAAATAGGTGAGCAACACAAAAGTTCATGTATTTGCCATTTCATTCCGACTTCATTAAGTCACATCTTATTTATATACAACAGTAAATAAGAAACACTTTATTATTACCTTGTAAACACTGGAAGCTGAGACTGGATAACCTGGACTCTAACAACTACAAGCAGGAGTGTACTGAACATTAGGACTATGAGCTTCAACAGTGTTTGGAGCATAGAGAAAGGAATACTGCCCTTCCCTCGAAGAATCTCTACAGCTGTGTCCAACAATGCTGGCAAGGTGTACTGCAAATTAAAAAATTGCTTAGAATCAGAAAGTCTCGTTACTCCCTTAGATAAATATCAGCTACCTAATACTTTTTTCCTTGGTTTTCTCCAAAAGTCTGCTCCCAACAGTTACTTAATTTAGCTTCTTAGTGCCTTCATGACAAGTCCCCAAAATAAGGTCTCCATTCTAATTAATTATTTAAGTATTCTTGCTAACACTATCACAGCTGAACCTGTACACCTGTAGCTATTTTGTGCTGTAAGATCAAAAAAACTGTACCATCTTCAGAGGCTTGACCAAATGAATCCAAACCATGAAATAACTCTCAAGAAGAAAAATCTGATATTTTCAGAATTATCAGCTCCTCTGAAAACTTGCCCTATAAACAAAATTCCTTACAAATGACAGAAATACTATTTCCTTCCTGATTAGCCCTGGCTTTCTATTTCTATGCCTCTATGGCAGTAAGTCATCACTCCTAGCCTCATGAACATCATAATCTTGCACAGTTTCCCATTACAAAAGCTAATTTCTTCTCTGTGTACCTCTTCCCCTTTGTCTTCATGACTTCTGCTAGTGATGATCTATCACTTCACATATATCAGTTGGCTTAACTAGAGAAATTAAAAGGTTTTTCAGAACTCATAAAACTCTCAGTTCATGTGACACCTGTGCTTTCAGAAGAAGCCTCAGCTTGCATTTTATCTTTCCTACTCAACTGACTTACACAATCTTCCTAAACTTTGGTGAAATTGAAGATCAGATCAAAAGTTACTAAAAGAAAGGAAGAGTGGGCTGAAAATCAGTCACGTACTGGTGATGTCCTTAAAAATCCAGCTAGAAAATTGTATTTTAATTCACTAGACATGCAAAGTCAATAGTTACAAAGACATCTATGTGATTTTGGTATTTTGGCCTTGATTATGTGTCCCCAGGATAGACAATATTTTGGCTTTTATTGGTGCATTTTTTTGCAAAATTTTCCTGCAAGTAATTAAGGAATAATAACTATAAAATAAAATTTTCTTAAAATATGCAATGCTACATTTTAATTGCATTTATTTTGATTATTAAAAAGTTCAGAACTATTTAATTACAAAAATCTTGTTTCCTTAAAGAGGTTACTATTAATTTAAAGGCTTATCAATGCTTAAAATGGAATATATCAGATAACACTATTCTTCAAAGAACAAATTTCTTAAGAACCTTACTTATTCAAATAGCACTACTCTAAACACCTGGTTTCTCAAGAGAAAATTATGAATTGAATTTGTATATAATATGTTCTCTATTTTTACTACAGGAATTAAAAACAAACAATCCCCCACCTTTACACACCTCAAACTTTAATCAGGACTGTTACACATTAGGATTTGCAAATCTCAGTCAGCTAAAACCACAGGCTTCCACTAAGACTTGTCAAGTCTTTACTGAGTATATTTGCTAACATCCCTGCATGGCATGTAAAGAATCACTTGAAAGTAATTTAATTCCCTCACTGTGAGCCATCAAACATGAACCGACTCCAAAAAATCTGAAAAATGTAACAGAACTATGGAGTTAACCTTAACTGGGAAAAATCAGTGCTGAAATATGATGCTTTCAAGTACTTAATGTCTCATAGCAGAAATTCACTTTATTTATCAACAGCTTACCCCTTGAGCAATAAAGACTTCATACACACAGCATATCCCCACCACTGTTATTCCTTGCTCTTTACATAGTGTTGCAACAGCTACTAGAAATACAGTCACCGCAATTGGAGTCCACACTGCAAATAAAGAAGACGTTCCTGAAAATGTTCCATCTTACAAAAACCACCAATATTTAATAAAGTAAATCAACCTAGAAAGTGAAGACTTTGGATCCTCATGTTTGAATATGCCATGTTCTGTGAACTTTAGTATTCAATTTCTTATGAAAGATGACTTTTACTCTACAGAAAATAATACACATGCATCGATTTTAAAACTGTCTCCCAATTGAAAGAAATAAAATGGGAAAAAGCCTAATTTTAAAACAAAATATCTCAGAATTTCCTAAATCACCAGAGCAGTTTTTCAAATTGAATACTTTATAGGGAGTCATGATTTCTCACTATGTCAATCTGACTCTGGCAAAGAGGGAAGCCTCCTTCATCTGCACTGAAACTTTACAGCTTACTTGTGATTGACCATCCGAGGCACCTCAACACCCTTCCACTTAAATTGCAATAATAAAAATCAGTGCAAGAATCTTCTAGGGTAGGTGTTATAAAACTAATTAAAGAAATAGCGAAGTCTTGGGAAAAAAAATGCAGTTTATAATGGACAGTAGTATTACGTGGCTATCTTGGCTCTGAAGGGGTTTTGGTACACACTTGCTGAATGATCAGTACACCTCTGTTATGTTTTTAAGAGTGTTTTTACCAGTGATTAAGAAATTAAATTATATCTCTATTTGTCAGTCATTTACCTATGGTATTATCCGGCCCTTTAGACTTTGTGTATGACAAAAAAGCAGCTAGGAAAAAAATAGATGATAAAAGCTCTGCTCTGCCCACAACTCCAGTTACCTGAAAAATAAAAAAAAGAAAAACCTTTATAATCATTAAATATTTATTATTATTTGATATTTTAAGATAGTATTTGTTGAGTTTTTATTAGTAATCTAAGTATGCTATTTATATGTTACTAGATATTTACTATTGTATAAAGCTAGCAGAGCTTGAAGGAATTGTTCCATAGAGCACAGGAGTTAGTAATCCCCAGGAGCAAGAAATTGGGTAAGGAAAGCAAGAAGACAGCATTGCTGAGCAGAGAACTGCTGGTCAAACTAAAGTGAATGAAGGAAATGACCAGGCAGTGGAAACAAGGACAGGTAACCTGGGATGAAGCTCAGTTATGCAGAGATGGGGTGAGGAAGGCCAAGGCAAAGCTGGAACTGAATCCAGCAAGGGACATAAATAATAACAAGAAAGGTTTCTACAGGTGGGCTAATCAGAAAAGGAATTTCTGGAACAAGTCAGAGGTGTAACTCCCCACACCAACAGTGCTGAAAAACTGGTAACAACAGATAAGGAGAAGGCTGAGGTACTCAACAATATTTCTGCCTCAGTGTTCAATGGCAGCCTCCCTTCCCTTGATGACACAGAGAGGAGTGCATTTTATGAAATTCAGAGAAGCGTTAAAACACATCTGGCAGAAGGTTGTTTCAGAACCCCCAAAGAAATACAGATTCATTCCCATTTCAAGAGCTGTTTTCAAAAAACACTAAGGTGAAACCAACAACTGGATATGGAAGGCAGGTCATTATGCTCCTGGTTATTGCAGTAGCCACAGTGTTGACTACCTTCTAGGACTACCAATCTTCCTCACTTCTCCTCTTCTTTAGTGCCTCTGATTGCTTCCAGTTTTTTACAAGTAACATGGCTGAAAAATAGCATGCTGTTCTGAGGCACATGGTCATAAGAAAACTGCATAGCTATATGCATTTAACTATGACAATGCTGAAATCTGATGTTTTACCATCCGGACCCAGCTAGAAAGTTTTATTGCTAGTACATTCTTGGTCAAGCATGACTGATCCAGCACAGCATAAAATGAGAAAATAACTCAGTATCCAAGGTCACAGTGTAAAGAAAAGCATTCTAATCTGAAATCACACTCTAGTACTTCTCTTGGGACTACTGTATGTTTACCAAAGGATTGATTCCCTGAATCACACACAGACAAAGCACGTTGGTAAAACACCACAGTTTGTGTTAGTATTTTGAAGAGCATCTAAGTATTTGTTTCCAAAATATCTTAAGATGTTTCAAACATTCCTGGCCCAGATTCCAAAACTGTCTAGCATTGAAACATTAAAGAGAACTTTATCTGTAGATCAGCTGAAAGAGAACATTAATAAAGCATGTTGGTGTGCCTCCACAGTTGACTGCCAACAAAAGAGAGGTTCTATTTCTGGATACAAACGTGACTTATGAGAGAAAATTCCAGCACTCACAAGGTTAGTTGACATCCTGTAGTTATAAAGGTGGTTTGCATACTCCTGGCCAGAACAGTAGCAAAGTAGCTAGGAAGACTGAAATGGAATTGTAAAGACAAGGACAAATGAAACTATGATGCTGTTATTCAACCCATTTCCTAAAAATGTCTTCCTCAGAAAAACAGAAACTACCACAAGAGTTTCCTTCTGAACTCAAGCAGAAAATTATCTTCTACTTATCCTGCTCTGATAACTTTTCCAGGAAAAATTAGTTTATTGTAAGATAGGAAAAGGGTTGAAATATTTATGTATTGTATCTGCTGTTTCAAACTCTTGTGCAGGTGACTAATAAGGAGGAGATTAATTTGAAGAAACTAAGATCAGGTACCTTTCAATTTAAAAAGATATAGAAATCCCTAGTTCTAACACATATCTCATTATTACCTCTTCTTTTCTGTGTAAGGAAACTTCCACTTGTTCTTCTTTTTACACACTGAAAAAGGTGAGGGTAAGGAAAAACAAGCCCTTATCTGACTCTTCACTGAGTATCTAAGCACAGCAGCATGTGGATTCAAGCAGCATTGCAGTTTCGCAGTGTTCCCAGGCCAGCCCCACGTTGTAGCGATCCTTGTGCTACAGTGCCCTCACGTGGTCGACACCAGGCATTACACATCCTTTGCCAAATCGCTTCGGAACTACGCAACATTGCCTTACGCAATCACCTTTTGTTACACAACGGGCTGTAGGATTTGTACGGTACTTTTTACTAACTGACGCACAGTACTAAAAGCATCTGTGCTACTTGCTATTTCGGGCAGAATCTGAAAGTTCAGGCAACTAAATTCCAGTAAAATTTGCTCAAAATACATGGATGCAGGCTTCTTAAATTATTCCTTAAAGTGATCTGTATTATTAGTGAATAAGAGAGAGGTACAAACTCTTTACCCAACAAATCAGGACCAAAAAAATTACAACATGAAGTAAGAGCAACCCCCCCTCATTTTGTTAAAATCAAAACCTTCCCTACCCAAAAAAATCCCCTCCACACAATACAGTAATATCACTCCAAAGCAGCAAAAGATTCAAACATTTTCACTTTTCTGAAAATAAGCTAATACTATTAGAAAAAAAAAAAAAAAAGAGAGAGAGCTTTGCAACACCTGTGTATTGAAATCCAGGAAAGCAAATTGAAGGGGAGCAGAAATAACAGCAGAAATGCCACAAATCTGCTTTATCAGATTTTCTGGCAGAAGTAAATCTAATGAATGGTGATCACAAGACTCCATTTCCTCCACAACATTGCCAGCCTGGCTGGCCATTAAAAAGTATATAATCAGAAAACTTGTACAAACTTATTTTTTGTTTTTTAAATAGTAGTGAAGAATTCCTTCAGAATCAAAGAAAAGAGTAGAGGAGAGAAATGTATTTCTTCTTCCTTATATATTATATGTTTAAAAAGTGGAAGGTTAAAACAGAACTGGGCCTAAGCTGGCTATAGCATAGCAACAACAAACCTAGAGAAAGTCCTACTGAGACAGACACACTGACATAAACAAAAGTAGACAGAATAGACGTGGTGATTAGCCACAAGGGATTCTGGAAATGAATTAAGAGGCATTCATAGTATTTGCAAAATAGGATACTGGATGAATCATCACAGAACACAAATGTCTACATAAACTGAAGTCATAAAAGCCAATGTGCATAGCAGAGGCCTAAATTATTTAGTAACTAAATTCATGTTTCTTTAATTATTTTCCAGTAGCTGCATGTAATATAAAACAACTCTGAGCATGAAAATTTGTCACTTCCACCACTCACTGCAAAGGGAAGAGTAAGTACAAGTGAACATACTTTTGGGAGTTAAATATATACAAACAGATATAAACATCACAAAATTTAAGTTTAATTAACACAGCTCGAACAAATTAAGTACATCACAGCTGTACGTACCGCTTCAGTATGTATTGGGTGCACTGCAAAGAGCAAGGATGCAACAATGCTGCTCCTGTTGTCCAGGAAGAGCTTACAGACCTTGAGGAAGACTATGCAAACCACCACATGAAAGACCAGATTTAGAAAGTGGTAAGAAACTGCATTTAACTCGCTGAACAAGTAGTTTAAGCGAAATGTTAGAACTGTGAGTGGACGGTAAGATTTATGGCTCCTCTCCTGAAAGAAAACAAATCAATCAGTCACCACCAGCTTACAAAGTGACTTTCACTCCAAAATAAACACCTAACCATACATGAATCCCCTTCTAATGTTAGGCATCTACCTTCAAAACAAAGATACAAAAATCAGTAGCCCAAAAAAAAGGCTTTTTTTCCATTAGACAGGGTTAAGGATTTTTTTTCAGTATAAACATGTTAATAAGTACTATTTCAAACTTTACTGGGGGAATTTAGGAACCTACTTAACCCTCAATGAATACAGAACTAAATGGCATCTGGAAGCTCTGGTTACAGGGTTACATGAAAATGATGTATCAGAGTCTATTTGTAGAGCCAACAAATAGTATGTCACAAGGAACTAACCCTGTAGGTTATGAACATAAGTAAAGATTATAAAGTGGAATGCCTTGATAAGCAGAGAATGTATGAATGGGACAGGGTTTTTATTCATTTGCTCAGCAATAACAGCATGTGACATAAAACTAACAAAATCCTTTAGCCATTGCCACTTAATGTTTATCAAGAGCTTCAATGCCAATGCAGCTTCTCAGATAATACATAGCCACTTTATATGGGCTACAAATCAGAAACTCTGAATTCTTATCTATCTATCTATATATATATATATACACTTAAACAAATTTAAAGGATTCAATATCCTAATTCTAAGCTTGTTAAGAGTTATCTTTCCTTCCAAAAATAAATAAATAATTACCCTTATATATCAATATCTAACTTTTGCAGGAGAAAAGAAATTGGTCAGAGTTGTTCAATTTTGATATTGTGATTACATAGGAAATAACATCTTGCAGCTGTGTGCTGTCAGTACAATTTCATTTTCTTACCAGCTCTTTTATTGAAGAAAGGGAAAGAATATAAGCTACATGTGTTCCTGGTGTTACTGTACAAAACACTAACATCCCCAAATTCCATCAAATCCAAGTTACTCTGTTAAAACCACATCAGGAAAAAGAAGAGTAAAAACACTCTGCAAGGTCTTTCTTAATTTCCTAAATGTTTCAAACTGTTTCACAAACCAATTACCTCAGACATTGGAGTGCCCCAGAAGTCATTCTGAAACAGATTTTTCAACGGAGTAGAAGGATGCAGATCTTTATTGTCCAAAATCGCTGAAACATCATCAAAAACAAACCCACAAAAAAGACTGTTCCAGTAGCAGGCTGCCACCACACCAACTATTAGTGCTGCTTCCTTCAGGCTTATGTCACCCATCTTCTCTAGGAGGTTTCATGGACAAAAGCTGAAATATACATAAAGAAACTTGAGTAGTTTTACTTACTAAACTTGATGAAGTAAGTCAATGAAGACATCAAATATTTCAGAATTTAATGACACTCCAACCTAAAAATCAGCAGGATAGAAAAGTTATTTTAATCACACATGTAACATGGTTTAGTGTTTAAAGTAAATACTCTCATTAAAATATTCTACCCTTAAAAAGCCTTACACAAGATGGATACACTACAACTTTTCATGTTTTACATAAGGGGAAAGATTAAAAAGCATTGATAAATTGTGATGTAGTTTTCAGCAGACAGCTATGCAGTTAGGTGAGTGCTGCAAAGTGATAAACTACAAAAAACAAGTTCTCTGGAATCCCGAGTAATTTAACATACACAAAATTTTTAAGTTAGCAAAGAGGCTGATAGGGTGTCATTTATTTATGGGGTTTAGGTTTAAAGGTGTTTCTCAAACTATTTCAAAAGCAATTAAAACTCAAAAAAACTTCAAACATTCTGAAGAACAAATAGGAAACTTGGAGAACTTCTTAAATACAGTGGTTCAAGGACAGGTATAGGCCATGAATAATAATAAAGAGTTAAACTTACCGTTGAAGTCACACTAGCCTCATCTGCATTCGTTCCAGAAGTTCACAAAAAGGTCATTTTTTTCCTCAACTCTGCTAATTGCTCTGCTGTCACTGCCTGTTCACAAGACTACTGTCTAAAAAACACAGCATGCAAAAACCCCAAAATGAAGTTTATCTTAAATTATTTTATCTCATCTTGCATAAACTTCCTAAGCCCTAGAAACTATTAATCAGCAGGTTAATGATTATTTACAAAATATTATACGGGTGAACTGATCAAAAGGTGAATTTACTGTGTATTGGGTTGTTTGAAAATACTGTTCTGCCTCGGAAGAATAAAACGTTAACTACAGGTCAAGGCATTTCTTTTGACCACTGGTCAACACTGCATAGACCACTGCCAACTGTTGGGACCAGAGATACTGAAAAACTACAGACAGTTGAACACTGACTTCATTCTGAGAGAATGGACATGACTGAACAAGAGTATTTTCTCCTAAACTGTAGAGGGGGAGCATCTGTAAGGACACAGAGCAGCCAACATTAGCCAGATAATGTAGATCCGTGAATACGTAATGACTGCAGCCTTATGTTTAGCACAGTTCACACATCAAAGCTGACAAACTATTTGAAAATTAAAATCTGCTTTATTGTCCTAAACCCTGAAATCCTGGTGGGTTTTTTTTTCCTTTGGTCTGCTGGGCTTTTTAATAATTTTGTTCAGATTTATCATAAAACATGCTGAGCTGGAAGTGACTCACAAGGATCACTGAGTCCAACTTCTGGCCCTGCACAGGACAACCCCAAGAATCACACCATGTGCCCGAGAGTGTTGTCCAAATGCTTCCTGAACTTTAAAAACAGGCCCCAGAGATCTAGATAGGTGATCCTGTTTGTGGCTGGCAGTGTGGACCTGAGAGCATGCCCATCACTCATCACCACAACTAGTGGTGAAGGAACAGTGGGTACAGGAAGGAATACTCGTACAACAGAATGCAAGTGCAGCTAAACTAAAAACCAGGACACAGATAACTTCAAAGAAATCAAACCAAACCATTTGATGTTCCTCACATAATGCCAGTTAAGGGCTTTTGTAGTACTTGGAGCACTATTGATGTTACTTTAACCAAGAAGCCTTTTTTTAAAGCTGCCACCACCTTTGTAATTAACAAAAGTTAAAAAAAAACCCACAATATTGAAGGATGTTGCTACATCTTTTTCATAGAATCATACAATGGTTTGGTCAGAAGGGATCTTAAAGATCATCTAATTCCAATCCCCCTGCCATGGGCTCAATCCGAGTACTTTAAAACGCTAAGCTAAGTTTACAACTGAACCTATCTATGGTTCTCTTGGCAGCCAGAGAAATCTTATTAAAAAAGGAAAACAAAGCATGCTACATGAAATGACAGCTGAGTTTTGAACTTTAACTCACAACTTTTTTAGTTCTCCCTTCAAAGAAGGTGGATATGAAACATATGTTTCTACCCTGCCAGAATCTGAAATTCCTTTTTTGCAACAGCTTCCGAATAGTGGACTTCCTACTTCTTGAAGTTCACTAAATCTACTGAAAAGCAACTACTAAATATGTCAGGATTTTCCAACATACAAGCTTAATATGAATACTGTGACATAGTAATATTACCACACAGAACCAACTCTAAGATTTATTTAAATTCAAGAAGGATTTAAGGAAAGGCATTGCTAGCTCAGTAGGGTTTTGGTGACTTCCAATCCTTTACCAACACTTACTCAGAAACACCTACTGTTACCCAACTAGGAAAAAACCAAAATTGATTCCTAAGTATTGCATCTTATCAAAATGAAAAGCTTAACCAGCCTTAATTATTAGCTCTTTCAACTTTTAGTAGGTTTTCCCTTTTCCACATGAAGTATGTCAAAGCATCTACTTTACTTATCCCTTAATCCTGAGTGATTCTGATGCTTTCACAAGCCTTTTGAGTTTCTAGTACTCCTTCTACTCAGAACTCCACACCACTATTGACCATGCTGCTGCTCCCTGACAGAGCTCCACTTACTTGCATGCCAGCTGTAGGGAAAATATTGTTTTCATTTAAATGACAGGGAACTCTTAAGCATAAATAAATTCAGGTATTAGATAAATCCAAAGTTCATGTTTTAGTGGTTAGCCCACCATCAGAGAAACTTTTTAGAGAACTCCAGAAAATATTCATATTTAACACTGAAAGCTTTTACTGCAATTCACCTTCTCCTTTACACATACATTTCAACCACAGATGTAATTACAACTAAATGCAAATACATGGTTATACTTTGGTCTTTCAAGACAAGTATTTGAGTCACAGACCATCCAAGCAACCCTCAACAGTTTTACAGTTTTCTATAAGCAACAAATATATGCAATGAAATGCACTGATCTGGTTTTAGCAGCTAGTTACACAACATACTGCTTGAACTGTACCAAACTTGATAACCTCTAAAGCATCACACCCTACCCCTCTCAAATTTTAATTGTGTGCCAAAGCTCTAGGTCTTGAAAATAGAAAGGCATAATGGAAATCTGGTAAAGTCCCCATATTCAGGCACTCTGCTTCCAGGTTAAGCACAAAGAGGAAAATGGGAAATGTAAGGCCATGTACAACCTGTAGATTACACAAAACTGCAGCACAAGTACTTCATTACTTCTGACTTGCATTCTGGCATTCTAAGGTCTTATTTTCCTGAAATGTACAGTAAGGATACATGATGTTAGGAAAATCACTTTTTTACACCTGGTCTGATTACAGGGTACTTTTAATGCACTTCCTGACTTACAGCATAAATATGGAAAAAAAATATTTTGCAGTCCTTTATGTTAGCATAACAATGCAGATTTTGAGGGAGTCTTGCCATCAGAACTACTACTTCCTATCTGCTATTGTAGCAGGGTCCACTGTCACACTCCAAGCTCCAAACCTGCAATGATCACCAACATCTTAAGAATGCAAAACTAAAGCAAAGGCTTATAAAGGATCATCTGTATTTGGTAAGCCCAGCAAAAGTATGTCTGCCATTAAACTCAATGGAAAACAGATCTGTGTCTTGGCAACTAAAACTACTTTCATGCCAACTAATCTGTTATCAGTTTGATGTTGGAAAGTAAGAAGCCATATAAGGAGTATATAATACTGAGAACGTTGCAAATCACAGACGTGCAAGAGGCTGCTAAAGCCTTGGTATGACTGACTGGGCTGCTCATGTTAGTGGATATATTCTCCTTCTTACCCAACTGACATGTTGATCACCCCAAGTATGGTCTTCCAAGCGCCAGTACTTCACTCCCAGTGATGGATGTAGTATTTGATGCTGCCTAACAACTTTGTTTAAACAGACTTGCTTCAAGGGAGAACCACATCACTACCTATGTTGCTGATGGACACGAAATGAAGAGCTTGACTCCAGGTAGAAGAAAAACTCAGAAGGCTTTATTTTTAATTTTACACAGCCCTTTTATAACATACTGTGCTAAAGAACCACATGATTGGTTAGTAAAGATAACACTTCTCTTCACTGATTAAATAATAGAAACAACATCTGTGAGAGGGTTGTTATGATAGCTGAGCAATATTATGAAAAACCAAGGCCTGTTTACATATAGCGTCCCTGAAACGAATGAACTCTGTCACAGAAACAATCAGCCACCAACAGGCTGAAAATTTCACAAACTCAGAAAATCAGACTTACCTAGTCCTTAACATGCAAACAGACTGACCATCCCTCAAGTTACTTTTTCATCTCACCTACCTGCTATTTTCATAGCTTCTAAGACTACCCCTCAGATACGTTAACCACCCCTTGGGCATACAGCTGGCCCTGCCCGCTCGTGGTCTAGGTGCACAGCCACAGAGCTACCATTTGACTGGACGAAATCAGGACAGACATGTACTTCACATACTTTATTACAAAGACTTATGCTGGATGCTTTAATTTACGACAATATCTGACCATGTCATGAAGAATATACAGCTGAAAACAAACACCAAGGGAAGCCTTGAGAGTCAGAAACTGCACAATAGTCATGAAAGCCAAGTGTAAAAAAAATATCCAGGCTGTGCAAAACAGCCTATCATTGGACTAAACTTCTTAGGCTGTTTGGCACAGAAGTCTGCACTTTGCACTGCACCATTTCCACGTTTGTACAGAGACATTGAGAGGAAAGACAGAAGAGAACCAGAACTCTCAAGCCCATTTGGCTCATAAAGCACATAGTTTTCCTCTTCCAGCTTCTTGAGATCCCCCTAATAGTACAACCAGTCTTCTAGAATAACAGACAAGAGTAAAACATATGAAAGTCTCAAAAAACTGAAAAAATGCACTGACAAAAAAACAAGTAACAACCACTAAAAGAGCCAAAGTGCTTTTAGAAGGTAAGAAAACAAAATATTTCTCAACAACAGCTACTAAATCCACGACACTACAGATGGTTTAGCACATCACATGCTGCAAGATGCAGTATCTGCATAAGAAAACCTCTGTCACAAATAAAAAATGGATAATGATGTACTAAGAGTATCCTCAGTTGGGAAACTTGGGAGTGCAGAAGCCATTTTCTGTCCATTAGAATTTAGAAAAAATTGGCAAATGTGTATCTTGGCAACAATACAGCTGCAATCCCACAAATGTACAAAAGCTATTTACCACTCCATAATTAGCTATCTGCCACCTTACATTAAAAGACCCTTGCAGGAACAAATATGTTTTTGTCCATTAGATAGATCTGACTACCGAGCTTTAGAAACTTAAACATACATTTAAATGTTTTTCTTCTACTGAGTAATGGCACTTTCATGGATTGAAATGTGTTAATAACGTGTTATGCCAGTTTACTAAAACATAATCAGGCAATACTGGAGATTTATTTACTCTAGAGACAAACTTTATTAATCACTGAGGGTTTGAACTGTTTAGAACATTGTTTATAGTTCAAACAGAAAACCTTCAAATTATCAAAGGTGGAAGACAATGAAGAGCTGTTAAAACCACTACTATAGTTAGTTTTATTTTAAACAGCTAAGCAACTAGTTCATCTAAGAGCTGGTAGCTGAACTGATGAGTATCAGCAGAGATATATACAAACCAGTAGTAAAGTCACTTTAAAATAGCATTTTAATTCAGTTTCTGAGGTCTGATAATATCCTAATTTGTATTGCCCACTTGGTAACCTTTGTTTATTTTTATTTTGATTTAAACAGAACATTCCTTCAGCTGATTTACTACAAGTGGTTACTTACAGAGAGAGATCACAATTTTGTTTCTGTTTTGCCTTTCCAACAAAGTCTTAAACTTTATCAACTCTTTAAAAAGCCACTCCAAGGTACAACTCCAATGAAACAACTCAGATGCACAGCTGAGATTGAAATGATTGGACTTGAATCTGATCTAGAAGGCAAGAAGTATTTGGGAATATGAGAGGAGAAAGAATACAAAACATGCCTGCACTCCCCTTTCAGCTTGCTGAGATCCTAAACCAGGATAAATATAACAAGAGACGTTTTATTGTGAAAACCTTCTTCTGCAAGATTTTCACTATCACATCAAGAGGCATGGGACTACTAGAAAATGCTCTTCACTATACAGGAAGGCAGTGGCCTCCAGCCTTCAGATGGTCCTGAAGGATTAACTAGAAGAGCATGGGTAGTTCTGATACAGAGTCAGAACACTTGTTGAAGGCCAGATGAAAGATCTCCCAGAGGGAAAGAACTTGCTGGCAACCAAGCAGCTGAACTAACACTGGGGATATTTTGGGTTACTCTGGTACAAACAAGGACCAAAATGTAACACAATTTAAAATGGGTGAGATGAAGATACTGGTTTAGCTTCAATTTGTTCAATGCAACTGGTACAAGTCAGTTGAAATACAAACTACACAGATCTAGCTTGTACTCCATAACTTAAAAACTTAAAACAGAATCTCACATTTCAATGTCAACCCTTTAGGGGTTTTTGCTACGTTCAAACAGTAGCAAAATAATACCTGTCTATTTAAAGCAACTACATAAAACTTCTTTTGTAGTCTCACTGATGCAGAAATAGTGTCTCTAAAATAACATCTACCACCACTCTTGGTGTTCCAGAAATGCAACAGCAGAAACTGCACGCTTGTTTACTCCTAAGAATAAATGTACAAAAGCTACATGTGAGGCATAAGCTGAAAACACAGCCTTTAGGCTCTGCTACTCTGGCCTTACTTAGTATGCTGGGTCTCTATATGATTCCTTGTGTAGTTTAAATAACATTCCATTAGGCTTTTCACAGTGCAGTTTTTCAATTAGGCCTTTGCAAGGGCACACTGTTATCAAAGCTGTGATTTAACATGTACGTCTAACTCTTCAATCAGAGCAGGTCAAATCACTCACTATGGAGCTGAAATGATTTCTTGGCTCCAGGAATATAAGTATCTATACCCACTAAAAGAAAATTCACTTACACAAAGTTCATCATGTGAGGTGATGTAAAACATAAGAAAAACTAATTTACTTGGTCCAAGTATTTGAAATGTTTTCTCGTTTTGTGAGGGGTTAATACTTCAATTCTTTTTACTCTTTTCTCACTTTCAACTTTCCATGCCTGCCTCAAACCCAAATAACTTTTACTTCTGCATCAATGGTCTTTACTAGCTGTACTACACAGTTACACCCCAGATACAGTTTCACTACCAGTAAATGTAATAACGTGTTCTCTGCTGATTCTGCAGCAGAACACTCAATAAATGCTGATGCCTATTAAATAAAACACACCAAATAGCTATACTGGCATTAACAGCTTGTTAAGATGATTTTAAAAAAAGCTCCTATACAGAAGCCTTGTAGCATCAATGGATTATTTTCTCTACCACAGAAGGATTCATTTCCTGAAGGCTTAGTTTGTGGCTAAGGTGCCATTATTTTCTGTGTCACTTCCTACACCTATAAAAGTCACTGCTACTAAGAAATTATTGTTTTACACTTAAACATAATTAATTTTATTTTTAGTAACATTACTCATTCATTAAATATACCCCAGTCTCCTTCCCCTCCCTAACTACAGTTTGCTTTTTGCATCCAATATGCAACTATAATTAACCAACCCCTGGCTGAGATATAGAAGTCTTTGGAGTTGTGCTGTGACTGGAACAAGCTGCATAACTATAAGGTGTGTTAGGCATCGTGCATCTTGTCAGTCTTCACTAAATATCAACACTGATCAACAGATAGCAAAAAAATTGAAAACAATTATTAATCCAACCAAGGACAAAAGTACAAAGATACCGTTATAATCACCTTTCTCTTACCATTAAAAACAGAACAAATCCACTTCAGCTCTCCACAGCTGTTGAACAAACAAACACAAAGAGATAAACACGCCTGGAACAGTTACTAGTTTTCATTTTTTATTTTAAAAGACGTCTTCACACCCATTTAACTAAAACAGAGGATCCCTAACTTTCTCGGCTACCAGACCACTACCAAAACTCAGACTTGCTGGCCAGTAGTACCCTCCGGATTTGAGTAGTTTATAGATGTGCTTTTGCCCGTGCCTTCTGGCCTCCACTATTCCTACCTAGCCCCAAAGCACTCGCGTACCCGGGCAGTCCCGCAGCCCTCCCGTCGGCCGGGCAGGAACTAGCATGTCGCCCGCAGCCCTGGGGCGAGGCACGCAAGGTAAAGCAGGCTGAGGCGGCCGAGCCAGGGCGCGGTCCCGAACAACGCTCAAGCGGCGTAGTCAGGGGTCGGGGCCGGACCGCAGCCCGGCAGGCGAGGAGGGCTCACCGACACGGCACGGCAGGCACAGCTAGCGGACCGAAACTACCGCGGGCAGCAGCTACATCGGACCCACTCCGCTCTCCCTTCCTCCCGGCTACCTCACCACAGCCCACCCCGCCCCCGGCAAGGCCCGTCGCAGGGGCGCGGCCGCAGCGCCCCGTGCCCGCCCTACCTGAGGCCGGGACAAACACTGGGGCCGCGGCCCCGCCACCAGCGCCGCCACCCACCGGCCACCAGCCCGCTCCGCCGCCGCCGCCGCCGCCGCCGCATACGGCGCACGCGCGCCGCCTCGCTCTCCGCCCCGCAGAGGCTGTCGGGAAAAAGGTGGGCGGTGCGGACGGTCCAGAGGCGTGCCGGGAGCTGTAGTCCGGGGGAGCCTGCCCGGTGACGGTGGTGGTGTTCGGGGCTGTTGCCCCTGCGAAGCGGCGCGCTCGGACGGGATCGCGCCCTGCCCGCCTGGCTTCCCCTCAGGACTGAGAGAGCCCGCCTGGCGCCGTGGGGCTTGTCTGTGGGTGCCCCGGGAGCGCTGACTTTCCTTGTGCCCACGAGTATCCGGGTCCGTGGGAGAGTCTGATGGCGTCGCCTGGCAGCGGCCACCGTCATCCTCCGGGAGCGGTGAGGCCACGGGGCGGGGGGTGCTCCGGGCAAGGAGACCAAGAGCTGCCCCCGGCCGGAGCGGCCCGCGTTCCCCCGGGAGCGGCCGGGCTGGGGGCGGCGGCGGGGCCGCTCCGCTCCTGCGGGCCGGCCGCGGGTCCCGGACAGGCGCGTCCGGGCGCAGACGGCGGCGCAGGCTGAGGCCAGGGAAGGAGCGTCCCGCTGTGCCTGCTCCCGGCTGCTGCCTCTGCTATGCTTCGTTGGGAAGGCGGCTGCAAAGCAAGGTTTTAGTTGAGGACAGCAGATGAGTGAAATGATGAAAACCTCTTCAATTCAATAAATTCTCTCACAGTATGTAGTTACTGTGGAACATACTCTGTGCGTAGGTTGTACCCCCCTACCTTACTATAGCTGATCTACAGTAAGTTGGATTGAGTTGTTTATGTACAGATATCTCGCCTTTTGGATAAAATTTTAGGACTGATATTTTCTTAGAACATTATTTTTTACATATAAGTGAAGGGAAAAAGATATATGAGTTATGGAAGGTAGGAAAGGATTGACAGTAGTAAGTTTGTGTATTTGCTTTCAGAATAGTTTTGATTTTTGAGCACTTAAGACTCCAAAGTTCTACATCTCATTGTTTAAGAAAAAATTAATATGTTTAAGAACTGTGATCCTTAGACAGGAATGTTGCTGAAATCAAGTAGTATTCAATGAACTGAATAAGTCAGTGTCAGTATTCTCCTTGTATTATCCTTTGCCATTACTGCGAAAAGCAGTAATGTAGATAGGATGTCATCCTTGTGAAGTCATGGATTGAATGTAATGATGTAATGAATGTTTTATGTTTAGCAAACATTGAAGAAATATAATAAACATAAGGGACCTTTCACATATTCAGAAAAGATGAAGGTAATTTTTATCCTCCCTTAAACATACAGCTGTATTTCTTTCTCTGGCAGCTCTTCTTTCAGAATGCTTAGGCATATTAGTTTTGGAAAGTAATACCAGTTTCAGCCTTTTGTTAAGGAAGAAGGTTTCAGTTGTTGAGTCTTTAAACTGCTAAATGAGGAACATGGTGCATCAGATCTCAAAGTACCGTGCTCAGCATACAGCATTGCTGAAGTTATTGATTGAGCTTGATTTTTTTTTTCTATTAAATGCATATCCCTGCTGTGTCATTAGTTTTTTGAATAATATTGCATTTACTGTTCTAGGTAGCTTTATTTCTTTCTTAATTTTTCTTAACCATTTGTGCTATATTCATAATTAAGTAGATTAAAAATGTTCTGTTCTAAACTTGGCAGAACTTGTGTTTTGAAATTTTGATCAGAAAGTCTAGAGACAGCTCCAAAGAACAGAATAATCCAAGATTTCCAATCCCTTCTGCCTTTTTCAGATACTGCATTGACTTTCAGGTATGGGAGAAATCATTGTGGCCCACAGCAACCAGTAGGTAAGCAGTGGAAGAAAACTTTCCACCACTTTCTGATGAGGTTTTTTTAAGTTTCCAGGTTAATTAATGTCATTTGTCAATTCAAGTATTCTAATCAAAAAGAAATTATGTTTAATACAATGTCAAGAAGTCGGTGCTCACAGTATCAAACTAAAGAAGGTGTTGGTTGTATTTTAAATATTAGAAATAATTATTTTTGTGTTTGTTCATTGGCTTAAAAATACCACAGTAAGAGATGGGGAAGAAAGCAAGGATATTGAAGTTACAATACAGGTTTCCTGTGTCCTGATCTTCACTGTCATTGAGTATGCATGGTGTAATTTCTAACAGAAATAAAAAATGGTTTTATTGTAGCCTCCTAGTTTGCAATATATCAAAATGTGATCAGGATGCTAATCAGTGTTACTGTTATTAGAATCATCTGGTGTTTTCAGTGACCAGCCTTCATTAAATCATTTGACCTAAAATGAGTTTGCACTGATAATACCTGATAACTGTGATTTTAATCTTTATTCCAGGAAAAAAAAGTGATCATTTCAATATGGCACCCATTTTAAATTGGAAGAAGCTCATGAAAGTTGATCCAGATACTCTACCTCATCAAGAGGAACTAGCGGAGAGATTGCTGGATATCACGTTCAAGGTGGTTGAGAAAAAGGGAACATGGGAGTTTTGTTATACCTTCTTCCCCAAACTCTCTCTGGTCCTTCACATACATGAAAGATTTATTTTGTGGATTTCATTGATATTAATGTAAAACCACTTTTGTCTCTTTCCTTAGATTGATGGGAAAGACTTAGAAACTGAAACTCCAGAAAAAATGATACACCTTTTTAAAATTACTCAATCACTACTGAAGGTTTGTATTTTCAGGCTTACTTTCTTCAATTTTGCAGATACATTTGTTTATTTTTTTTGTTTAAATGGTAGCATCATTATTCTTTTTTTCCCCTGTTTCTGAATATACTGTTTAGTCCTAAGGTAATTTATATGCTAAATGTGTGCTTGCACCAGAGTTTCTTCTTGTGTAGGTGTTGAAATTTAGTAGTGGGAAGTGAATTGGAGTAACATAGTTATATAGATGGTAAGTGCAAATAAATTTCTCAAAATAAATATGGTTTTAAAATGAAGTCTATGGAACAATCTTTTAATTTATGGCAGTAGTAAATATTTCTTCTTTGCTTGCTATGCTGCTTTTCTCAGATGAAAATACAAGAGGTAGAACTGGCACTAGAAGAAGTTGAAAAAGCTGGTGAAGAGCAAGCCAGATGTGGTAAGGAAGCTTTTTTATGCTGTTCCTAAATGATTTGTTAAATGTGTTATTTAGATTTTTTGTTCTTGCTGTTTTGTGGCTTTTTTTTTAGAGAACTGGAAAAAATACCAACTGCTCTAAAGTCAGTTGCTTCAGTGAAGCCAAATATTTAAAGTCTAAGGTTAACCATTGTTGTTTTATGTGGTTTTTACCTTATTGGGTAATTCACTATATCTGTTCTATTTTAACAGAAAATCATTTTAAAACCAAGCTGATGAAACTTCAAAATGAATTAGAGGTATGTTTTAAAATTTTGCTAGTGTATAGAGTGCTCTGGTGGGGTCTTTTAATTGTTTTATTTTAGACTAGTATATAGTCTTGTAAAGTGATGAAGTAACAGTACATTTTAGCAAATGTTTTTTTTTGTTTTGAATATGCACCAGTCAGGACTATTTTATACTTGAAAAATCCCATTTGTTTTAGTCTTAGCTTCTGCTTTGGTTTTTTAAATTCTTTTGCTTTGAGTATCTACTATATTTATAATGTTATTTTAATGCTCTTAAGATGACACAAAAGTCTGCTGGTGGTCGTGATACTCGTTTTTTGCGTGATGAGATCCGCCAACTGGAAAAACAATTGGAACAAAAAGAGAGACAATTAACAGATACAGAAAAAGAGTTGGAAAAGGAGAAGAAAGTGAATGAACAGGTAAGAAGGACTTGAGCTTGACATCTCTAGAAACTGTTCTGTCAAATATTTTGAAAAGCTGATGTTCTGAAAAAGTCATCTGAAATTAAAAAAAAAAGAAACCACTAGTGAAATAGGATTGCTGTGCATTTGTTTTCTTTGTTTCTGTGGTGTCAGTGATGCATATAAAGGTTTTCTGTCTTGCAGCTTGCTCTTCGAATTGAAGATGCTGAAAATGAGAACATCAGATTCAGGAGAGAGGTTAGCAAAAATTATTGCTGATTGACTGTATTTTCAACTTTTGAAATAAGTATATTACTATATGTATTTATAATTTTTTGGTGGTATGTATAATTTTGGAACATTTCCTATTTACTAGTGCAAAGTAAATATGTAGTACCTCTGCTCCAATGAAACATAGTTAGTTGAGGTCAGGAAGTCTCTACATTTCAATTTGAATAGTCCTACTCTACATTAGCTTGGCCTGGATTTTGGGTTTTGAATTTTTAG
This sequence comes from Cettia cetti, assembly GCA_013401135.1. NCBI lineage: Eukaryota > Metazoa > Chordata > Aves > Passeriformes > Sylviidae > Cettia > Cettia cetti. The sequence continues at coordinate 55,394 of VZUI01080386.1, read as the reverse complement.
TATTTTTCTTAAATATTTATTGCCAAGTAGGTTTTTTAAATTATTGTCTTGGGGTAAAACCTTGATAATCATTTGTCAAACTACCCTTCTATATATGTCTGCATGCAAAAGTATAACAAAAACTATTTTATTTTGTCTCTATATTGATTAATATTTAGTCTTCCAAAAGCAAAGCCAATTTCTAATATTGTTCATGCTTTGTTCTCTTGGTCTTGTTTTCTCCTTTCTAATATGAAGAAAAAGCGCATAAAGAAAAAGGTGAGGCTTCTAAGACTTTTAAAAGCAGACTAGGAATTTCTATGGGTTTTGCGTGTCATAGCTCTTTGTGTTAGCTCACTAGGAATGTAACAAATTTGTCTTCAACTCTTAGAAATGGATTTAAGTTTGAATTGCTTTTTTGTGCAGAATGAACAATTACGTCAGGATGTGGTTGACTATCAGAGGCAAATAGATTCTCAAAAAGAAGCAATTCCATTACGAAGAGGAGAGGTTTCTGATTACTCATCACAGCTGTCCAAAAGAAGCTCTGAGCTTGTCCAGTATTTGGATGAAATTCAGGTAAAAATCTATGCATTCTATTGAGTTTTACTGACTGTAGTGTCTCTCAAGACACTATGTCAATATACAGATAAAGTCATGTGGAGTAAGGTAATTCATAATATTGATAGGGTTCTGTCATACATACAGTCTGCATCTATGAATTTGGCAGAGGTAATGACGTTACAACAGGGAGAGAGATATGTCTTATTTGCTGGTTGGATTTTTTGAAATTGATAATCTAGAGGGGAAATACTGTATTCTGTGCTAATTTTATGTAAGACTTTCAAGTTCTTATGCACATATTAAGATGGGCCTTTCTAAAAGCAGTGTTTTCTTTATTTTTGCAGAATTTGACTGAAGCTAATGAGAAGTTAGAGATTCAAAACCAAGAAATGAGGAAAAACCTTGAGGAATCAGTGCAAGAAATGGAGAAGATGACTGATGAATATAGCAAAATGAAACTAATTGTGCAACAGTCTGATATTATTATGGATGAGTTGAGAAAAGAGACAGATCGATACAAATTTCAAGTAAGAAATGACTCATTATTTACTATAATTTTTTTTAGGTTTCTACTCTGTTTTCATATTTTATTTAAGTTAAAACCTTCTATCTATGCAGTTAAAACCACACACTCCTCTAAAGTAATGCTCTTTAAAAGTAGTGTGATCTTTGAATGTGGTACAGATTTTAAGATTTGACTGCAGAGTACAAAACTTTTTTTGTATAGAACATTTGTCATGCACTGTTCTGAAAAGTCATTCCCTTGCTGTTGTTATAATAACCTGTTAAATATTATGTACTTGATATAGTGTGTTTTTACATATATACAGGTTAGGCCTAAACCATTTTGTAATATGATGTTCGTCCAAATGGCATGTCTAGGTTCAGGATCTTTCAGACCAGCTGAAGGCAAAGAATGAAGAAGATGATCCACTCATGGCAGCTGTAAACGCAAAAGTTGAAGAATGGAAGGTATTTTTTAATACTTTAAAATCTTTAGTACTTTTTAAGGTTTTTTTTTTAGGAATTACTTCAAGTGTTCTCATGGTATTTTATCTTCTTTTCAGAAAATCTTAGCTTCAAAAGATGATGAACTCCTAGAGTATCAGCAAATGTTATTTAACTTGGAAGAGAAAATGAAAATGGTCCAACTTGATGTAGACAGAAACAGTATACTGTCCCTTCAGCAGGTACAATTCATGTGAGACATTGCACACATAGAGATCACCATTAACTAGATATGCTATTGACCAAATACATATTTAATCTTTCACAGTTTGCAAATATGAAATGCTTAATTTTGAGAATGATGAGACAGGTTGATTCATTCCACTGCAAAGTTAGCTTAATAGACAATGTACAAAGAAAATTTCTCTGTACGTACGTACGTATGTATGTATGTATGTATGTATGTATGTATGTATGTATGACCTGAACCCTTGGTAGCTGGCTCGGCTACTTTTTTTATTTATCTTTTCTAACTATTACTTAGTGTTTCTAAAATATGGCTTAGCTTCTGTCCACTCCATTTGTTAGGTAAGAAGCAGTCTTACCTAGTACTTAATTTTCTGTGTTCATTTGTCACATCTGGTTAACTCTGTGGTTCATCATATGATAGAGCAAGCTGAATTTGTGTATCTTTCATATTCATGCAAAATTACATAGTTCTTCATGATTTTGAGTGTCTCCACTTTCTTAAAAAACATAGCCTCCTCCCCATCCCCCCAAAATAATGTGGCCCATTAGGAATCCTGAAATAATTTCTATGGAAAGCATACTCTCTGATTCCAGAATGATTTTCTGCCTTCCTTCAAGTTTTTAAAGTAAATTTTATGATATTTAACTTACATGTTGGGTTCTTATAAACTGGGCAGAATGGTGAGATATATTTATGCAGTCTTCCAAACCTAGAGACAGATAGCTTCTCAAGAGAAAAACACACTAAAGTACAAATCAGCCTTAGGTATCAGAAGGGGAAAGCAGCTGAAAGTAACTTTGATAAGCAGTTGTTTGGATTTAGCTGATTAGATGGTTGTAGAGGTTGCTTTTGGAGGGGGGAGGGCCAGGCAATGTTAGCATGGCGTTTTGAAATGTTTTGGGGAAATAGGCATGTATTTTAAGCAGACATTTAAAAATTAAATCAAGTTACTGCTCAGGCTTTTACTCAAAATGGACTGAGCTTGCTATCCTTTAATGTTTATATTTTAAAGGGTTATACCTAGGTTTTTACAACTTTGCTAAGCTCCCTACTTTTAAGTTTCAAATGTGGTTATACTTGTAAGAAAGCCTGAAAGTTGTTTCTCAGAACATTGTATAAAGTATCCAAAGTATAAAGTAAGGACCTTGAGATTTTTACATTTTTTAAATTACATTATTATTATTTTATATTTTATTATTAATGCCTGTGACTTTTTTCTAAAGTCTCTTTATCGTTTACCACTTTTGTTATTGATCAGAAAAAATAGCGTTAAGCTTTCTATGTTGTTTCTAAAGTTTGTGTACAAGTATAGAAATAGGATAGTATACATAGAAGTCACTTCCACGGTCAGTGTGCAGCTATGAATGTATATACATCCAAAATAAGATGCCATACGAATTTTTAAAGGTTAGATGGCTTGCTGAAAGTCTGTCTGCAATTCGCGTGTTGTGTGTGATGGGTTGTTAGTCCTTACAATCTTGAACTTGTATCTCTCAGTTCCAAATGGCAATTGTTTTTGAGGAAGCTGCAAGAAACCTTTATCACCTGAAACTTTTCATCTAACATTGGCAAACTCTTGGAGTATTGCTTCAATTTAAAATCATTATACTAAAATGCTGCTTATTTTTCTGTGTTTGAGTGCTTTATTTTTACTTTTTTTTATTTATTTTTCCCACTTTGCATTTATATACCGAACTTCTAGATAATATCTGAACTCTCTGTTGTAAGTATAGTATATTTGATCTTCTATAAATTGTTTTGTGTTAGCTACACGTAATTTCTTCATTTTGCATGTGGTGTTCTGTATTGGTAGTTTGCCTGTCAGTAAAGAAGGATCCTTTAAGGGAGTTTCTTTTTTTTGCGTGCCTAGGGTGTGCAAGAGCGAGATGCTCAGATAAGATTGCTCACTGAGCAAGTTGAACAGTATACAAAAGAAATGGAGAAAAATGCATTCGTTATTGAGAAATTAAAAGATGATCTCCAAAAAGATAAAGGTAACGACTATTTTGTATTAATGTCAAAATCAGGAAAATCAGAAACCACAAATTTACTGTGCATTCTTTTTTTTTTTTTCTTTTTAATAAAAATAAACATTTGTGAAGTGTTTAAATTTAGCTGGATTACCTCAGTGGGTTTTATGGGTAATAAACTATACCTGATCTGCAAAAGTTAGAGCATAACATATAAGGTCTCAGCTCCATCAAGAATTGAGAAGGAGTAATAGCATGCAATTCCAAATAAATTCTGATGTCCCTTCTGTGCACTCACTTATTATAAATATTGTTCGAAGGAAATGTTGGGGAAAAGAAAACCCAATCTCTTATATCTAGTGTCTTGTAATTTCCTAATTAAAAAGAGCAGAAAATTAAAATCTGCTTTATAATCACTTTTTCTGAAGTGTTTCTGTTTTGATTAATGGCAGATAGCAAGAATTCCTAGTTGAATTGTAAACATCCAGGTTTTTCTTTCCAGGTCATTCATCTCTTACGCAGCAGAACCAAATTGGGGATATGCAAGAAAAGTTAAAAATGCTAGAAGAGAGAACTATGGAAGCTGAGAAATCAGCAGAATTGGCAGAAGCACATGCTAGAGAAAAAGACAAAGAACTTGTTGAGACTTTGAAAAGAATGAGAGACTATGAACTGGTAAACAATTTGCAAGGGTGGAGAGGGTATTAATCATATTTTTAGGAGAGTGTTTTGTCCTCCCATCTTTATTTAATTGTTCTAATTAAAGATTATATAAGTTACTTTGATGCCCTTCCCCTTCCTTCTTCCCTTCCCTATTGAGCAGTAATTAAACACTCAAGATATGGTTCTTCAAAGGATCACGTAGTTGGAAGACTCATTTTGAAATATGTAGGCTCCTCTAGTCAGGGACAGATTTATAGGATCTGCTTTTTATTTGGTAACTTTTTTCACTAAGCATAGTGCAGAAGAGTGATACAGGTTGAAAAACATTTTTTCTTGTCTGTGTAATGATGAAAGAAAGATTCATGATCTATTTCACTAAGTCTTCTATTGGTTGTTTTGTTCTTACTTCCTGTGTGGGTTTTTACAGGGAATATATGGCTTGGAAGAAGCTGTTGCTGAAATCAAAGATTTAAGAAAGCAAGTCAAAATACGAGAACATGAGATTGAGTCATTAATTAAGGAGGTCAATAAACTTGAACTTAAAATAAATGACTTCCTTGATGAAAATGAAGAACTCAGAGAGCGTTTAGGTATGCTGTCTCCAGTACGTTTGATTGTTTTGTAAAAATTGAAGTAGGGTTCTATAATGGAAATTTCTTACTATACCGACTCCCTGGAAATAATTTGTTATAGTCTGCTAATATTTCCAAGTAATTTCAATTAATCTGGACAAACTGCATGAATGAACTTGGCTTACAGGTTCCTTTGACTGAAAAAAGTGGGAGAGTAGGTTGTCTATTCTTTTTGGTTTTGATTCATCTTCAATTACACGCTGCCTAATAAACTTCATAAGATTGTATTTGGAAACCACAATGTCCTGAAGCTGTAATGCTAGATGAAATACACAGAGAAAACTTCAGATAGGCTTATTTTTAAATAGAAGAATTTAAATGTAAATGAAGTTAATTTTGGTCACCACTTTATTGCATTTTGGGTTTTGAGTAACTGAGGTAAAATTAATCTTTCTTCTGCTCTTAATATGTGGAGTATAAGATGTAAGTTTGTGTTATATAGATAGTTATACATTTTTAGAGATGGTTGAAATATATTCAACTATCAACAAATTATTTTTTTATTCTCCACTTCTCTAGTTATGCTCTTACATAAATTAACTGCATTAACGAACATTAATGTTCCTCTGTGATAAACTACTTTTTTTTAGGTCTTGAGCCAAAGACAATTCTTGATTTAAATGAATTGAGAAACAGCAAAGCACTGAAGCAGCAGCAATACAGAGCTGAAAACCAGATCCTTTTGCAAGAGGTAAGTGATAAATCCTATTTTTGTGTAAGAGCTATGTAATAAAAATGCATTTGAACAAAATGAAATACTGATCTGAATAGAATATCTGAATAATAATATGCAGATTGAAAGACTAGAAGAGGAAAGAATTGAACTGAAAAAACACATTCGTAAGTTGGCTCAGGAAAAAGGAAGAAGAGTTGCAACAATAGGTAGGATATTTTTAAAACCAACTGTCCTTTCAAAAACCTTCTGTTTATACTTAAGCATACACATTCTGTTTATAGTTAATTTAGCTATTTTACATTTACTCTTTTATTTAAATTAAAAGGATAAATACATTGCATTGAATTTGTAGGAAGAGATGAGTGGTTTTGGATTTCCTGATCTTACAGCTCAGTATCTTCTTGTGATGACTTGTAAGGCATCACTGTCATTGCTTTGCAATATGTGCAGGATGATCTCCCCAAAATTTCCAGTAAATCTACTGAATTCATGTGTTTCAAAATTTTTGAAATTTCAGTTCCATGCCACTCAGGGTACTCATAATGCTCAGATGGAAAGGCAGTAAACTAGAACTCAGATATAATAAATGGAGTGTATTCTTTTGGTTGGAGACCAAGTCCTAATAACTTATTATTTGTTTATCTACTTGCACTTAGGATTGGATGCTGATAATATGCAGATGACTGATGGCTTTACTGAAGAGAAGGGAAAGAATATAAGGAAGTTGGATTTCATGAGCAGGTGTGACATTGCTGAAGTAGAAGCAAAGGTAGGTTCATAAAGCAAGTTTATGAACATTTCTTGTATTTCTCTTTCAAAAATTAAAGCCACTTATGTAAATAATTGTTAAAATACTTATCTAGGGGCTTTTATTAATTGCTTTTTAAAAAATCCTCAAATTAATAATAAGTAATTTTTTTAGAAGACTGGTGAATAGTCTTTATTTTTTGTAGATACATCCTAGCAGCTCATGTAATATGGAATGCAGAAACATACTTGCAGATGGAGTAGCACCAGCTGAAATTCTGAAGACAGAGCAAAATCAGCTGCAAACAGAAAGGCTGTTTTCAGCTATATTTCTACTTTGAAGGGAATCTACTTAGAAGAACTTCTGGCATACATGAGAATTCAGATCACTTGGAAAAAAAGCAGAAATACTTTTTTGGTTCATTTAGATTCTAAGCTTATGTGATAGAGTGGCAACTAGTTAAACACAAGTGTAATTTTGAAGCTCTTGGTGTTTTCATATTGCTAGAGCTACAACTTACAAAGCCTCACAGACTTCTGATTTGTACCAGAGCACTATTCCTGCTGCTGCGTGACCCAAGAATAAATATTTTACTATGGGCAGTGTTATATGGAATACACCTCATGTAACTATTCCAGTGAATCCATTTCTGTTCCTATTTAGGCAAGAAAACAGTATGTGGACAGGGAAATTTTCATGAATTTCGTATTTCAAACTTGAAAAAATCTGGGACTAAAGTATTAAACTGCTAAAATTAGATTCTGCATGTTGCTTTGTCTAGGAAAAACTTCATTGGGTTTTTTATGTTTTTCATTCCTTAGAATGAATATCTTGCGACTGAATTACGTGAGAGAGAGAGAGATTTGGAGAAGAACAGGACTGTAATGGCCAAATTTCAATCTAAATGTAAGTTGTTGCTGTTTTAAAACTAGGGAATATTATCATGTACCTGTAGATTACTTAGTTGTTCTGATTCTATAATTGTGACCATAAATATCTGTCTTGTAAAAAATCTTATGTTTGTATTAGAGTGTATCTTTGTATGTATGTGAAAATATACATATATAATGATACCAACCAGTGATAGTACATGAAACATCATTTATTCACAATAAATACATTAAAATGTTATCTCTCATGTTTTTCCTTCTTGAGTCAGACCTAGTAAAGGCTATAAGTGTGTGAGTAATCCCACTTGTAACAATTATACAACTTGTGTACTTGTAGGGCTTTTCTGCCTCAAAGGAAGTGTTGGGCAATTAGAGCCACTTGCTGCTTGCATACATATCTATGTTAGCTGAAGTGCACTGGTTGCAAACTCAGAAATAAAAATAATTCTGATTTCTCTGGACAAGAAGCTTAAATTTTTTCCCTAGACAATGTGAACTCTTAAAATTCTTTTTGAATTTTCAAAATTGACTTGGTGAAACTACTCAAGTTTTTGCACTTCACTCCTGGGTGTTCAGGATGATTAGCCATATTGTTTGAATTGTGGTTTTTTTGTGGTTTTTTTTTTTAGTCTTTAGACTTTCAGACTTTCAGACTTCTCATTTTGTGCTGGAAATTGGAATTTCATTGAGAAACTACAGGTAGTAGGAGTCTTGAGAGTCCTTGACAGCCACATAATTTAAACACTCCTTTTTTCTCATTCTGCAGAAGGAATTCAGGCAATTCCTAGATACTTCATTGTTACACCCAGACATTTCCAACACAGCCATGTTTCTGAACTGGTAAAAGTCAGACAGGCTACTGAAGAAGTTTGAAGTGAAATAAACATTGAATACTGGAAGGTTCAGTGAAGTCAGTTGTGTTCCCATGAAGCATTTAATTTTTTTTTCTTGATATTTCATCAGTAAGATACACCTCTCAGATTTTCCTAACAGTTCTTGATTTTAATTTCATAATTGGTTATACCTATATATGTATAATATGAACATTCTCTTTATTTATCAAATCAACAAGTATCATGATGAAATGCCCTAGGAAACCTTAAATCATTATTTCAGCGTTTTTTAACAGATTTGCAACTTTTATTACAGTAAAAGAATTATCAGAAGAGAATAAACAACTTGAACAAGGAATGAAAGAAATATTGCAAGCCATCAAGGAAATGCAGAAGGATTCTAATATGAAGGGAGGAGAAACAGCCTTAATAATCCCTAGTCTGGATCGCTTAGTTCATGTAAGCTTACTTTCTAAATTATTATTTAGCTTTATAGGATTTACAGGGTTAAAATTGCTTTTTGCTAATTTCATATAGTCTAAACTTGAGGGTTCCAGTTTACTCTGAAAAAATTAAAGCTTTCCTACACTTTTTCTTTCTTATGTTAATTAACTGTTTCCTGCATTAGGCAATGGAGTCAAAGAATTCAGATGGGATCTTTGACGCTAGTGTGCACTTGAAAGCCCAGGTTGACCAGCTTACAGGACGAAATGAGGAATTGAGACAGGAGCTCAGAGAGGCTCAGAAGGAGGCAACAAGTTTGTCTAATCAGCTGGCAAGTGCCAATGAAAAGGTATATAATTTATTTTCTACTTCAAAAGTGGATGTTTTGATAATTTAGAACAATCCACATGATCTAAAACACACTGAATTTAGCTTATGTGAGCAGTGTCATTGTACAAATCTTTCTGAAATTTATGTAGTAGACCTATGAGTTTATCCTTTTTAACTTCAGATCTTACTCTTCTTAATGTTACTTTATTCTTGCAATATTCCATCATGCTTAACACCAAGCATGGTTATCTTCTCGGAAGAGCTGTGTCCAAAAAAGACCTATTTCTTCAAAAAAGCCAGGAGTCTTACATTTTTTGTTTATAAATATGTAACAGAAATGAAGTGTTTGAAATGATGAGTCATTCTGTAAAGTCCTATATCTTGTTTTAAGTTGTACAATTTATTCTGTGGAATAGTTCTTCCAGGGAAGGAATGAGGAATGAAATATTATCTTACAAGAAGCCAAGTTTAAATTTGCCTTTTATGACAGCTTTGGTGATACAAAAAGATTTGCCAGAAACTAATCTTCTTAAAATAGTGTTTTATATACTGTTAGAGAACCAGAGAACTTTAAAATTAAATGAAAAGGCAAAGATTTGTTTGGAAAAAACTGTCAAACAACCACTGCAATAACTCTTTTCAAAACCTAATCTTACTGAAGGAGTAGGAATGCACTGTGTTTTAAACAATTTGGAATAAAGCTGTGATGATATATATAGTTGCCCTGATTGCTGGCATAATTTGATAAATGTGGATGAATTTGTTATGCATTTATTGATTTAGAAATCATATAATTTTTAATAGCCTAGTTTAACATGTACTAGAATGTTTTAGAATGTAAGTGATAATTAAGTAGGTTATTAATAACAGCTCATGTAGCAATATATTTTTCATCATTTCTTAAAATTTAATCGAAAAGCTACTTCTTTATGATAGTTTTGTGTTCTGTCTTTAGATTGAACAAATGAAAAATGAAATTTGCTTACTACATCAGTCAGAAGGTGCCAGTATTGTTGTCCAAACAGTGAATCTTCCAGAAGGAATGGCTCCTTCAAGTGTTAATACAATTAATTCTCTGAATGAATATTTAATACATCTTACACAGGTAACTCATATATTCCTTGAAATAAAGAGTATTCTTAACATGTATTTAATTCCTCTAAAATCCACTAGTATGCCATGTATGGACATGAGAGATCGCTCCAAAATTATTTTGGTGTTCCAACATGTACTAAACTCTTCGGATATTCTGTAATTTAAAGCTGTAGGTATTTTGTTGTGCTGTAAGCCTGAAAGGTAATAGCTAACTAAATATTGGACAGAAATTCAGATTTTTTTTTTGAAGTCTGAATTTTGATCTAAATATTTGTCCACTCTTCCTTCTACTTCCACAGTTGCCCTCTTTCTATGAGAAATTCTCTCTTACTGCTGTCTGGATTCCACACCTGAGTCTGCATGTGCAAATCCTACTTGAACAGTTTTTCCCTATAGAGCCAAGGTCTCTATTAATTTACTATATGAATTTTCATTCCATTATTTGTCAAAAATACATCAGTAACTGTAAATAAAAGCATAAATACATTGAAACGGATTCCAGTGATTCCCATGGGAAGTATAGAAACAGGCTATAGTAATGAGGAACTATTTCAGAATTGGAGTAAAAAACCACTAGTGACGGTTTTATTATTATTAATCTTTTTCTGTCTTCAATAATTTTTTTTATTCTTCCATTAGAGAATATTTTTTCAACTCTGTATGCTTATATAGTAGAAGAGTATTTGAGAAAATGAGAAAATGCCATTTGCCAGTTACACATTCAGTTAGTATTCTTTGTGGGGTATTTACAGGTCATAGTGTTTTGGACTTTGAGGGCTGTAACCTGCAGTGCAATTGTGCTCTATTTCACACTGATTAATGTGAATGTATAAGCACATTTGATTCTTTTCATCTGTTGCTTCTAAAGAAAATGCATATTTCATATATGTAGTTCATGGCAGAAGCATCTATCATAAAAACATAAAGGACTGCCATTTTGATTAAATTGCTAGTTTCATGTTTAAAACCTACATTAATGATTTCTGTATTTTTATTTGGAAAATAATAATTAGGAACTGGAAAACAAAGAGAAGTTACTTAAACAATTAGAAGATGCAGTAGAGGACTACAAGCGAAAATTTGCAGTAATTCGTCATCAACAAGGCTTGCTGTATAAAGAATTTCAAAGGTATTGCTCTCTTTTCTGAATTATGAAAGTTCAATTATCTAAATATTTAAGTCTTGAAACAAGATTTGCTGCTGTGTTGAAGTAGTTTGGTTAATGTTAAAAGTGCCTGCCATGTTTGGATATGGACTCCATACATTTTCTTTAGTCCTGTGAAGATTCAGAAAACTCCTACAAAACTGTCTTCTGCTGGACTCTTCTCATGTTGCATGTTTTATCACGAGGATTTCATTGTGCTTTCTGCATCTGATATCTTGCGTTTTACTAGAACCTGCTATGGTGGACACTTTAACCTAATTTTCTTTGCTTGCAAGTATGGGTTCTAATAGGTTTTTGGGAGAAGAGGGGAGGGGAAAAGCAAACTGCTGTCCAAATACAGTCAGAGATCTCTGGAAATTTCAGGTTGTCAGGATTTTGTGGTTGGTTTTCTTTTGGACTCCTAAAATTATGATCAAAAAATTAAAAAAGTATTTTCATCTGTTGGGAGGATTGGGATGAATATGATTTGGATTTTTCAATTGACAAAGCAATAGTTGGATGCTTTCTGGATTGGACTGAACTGTCATCTGGATAGCTTCTGGAGTAAGAGTTTAACCTTTCAGAAACTTCCGTTTGTTCTTTGAATCAATTAAATTCCCAGAAAATGTTATCTCTTTCTTTGGCATTAGAGAGACAGCTTTTTTATTGAAGGCTGTAATGTACTCCTCATTTACAGCTAGGTGAGATATCTCCAGTGACAGGGATAAAATGATGATTCAAGGCTCCTTCTCTAAACCTGGTACAGATTGAAGTTACAGGAGGAGATTCTTTGACTTGGCATCCAATTAAAAGTTGCTTTCAAAGAATTTGCTTTAATTCTCCTCCATTTTACTCCATTATTTACGAAACTTAGATACCTCTTTGAAGAGAAAATGCCACTTCTGAAATACCCTTCCTGAACCATTTTTTAAACTAGCCTAAGCTATGCCGTATAGTCTATAGGATCTTCCTTGTTAGACATGTATGAGACATCATAGGTTTTGGGGTTTTTTTTCCCAAATAAATAAATAAAAATGGATAGAGGAGAGTAGTTCAGGCCAAAGTGTAGCTGAATTAGCTGAATCTTTTTATGTTTTGGGTGTGGTTTTCATTGAAATAACAAAACAAGGGTGGGAAGTTTTGTCCTTTAAGCATCTGAAATAAAAAGAAATGTAATAGAGGGAAAGATTTGCAGGCAAAAAAGGTAGGAAAGTAAGGCATATATATCTCTGGATTATAATATACATTTGAAGAACAAATAAGACGCTGAAGAATTTTCATAATTTAACCAGCTGTAGGCTGAACAGAGGATATTGTTTTTTGTAATCCATCTACAATTTATCATGTGCTTTTCAAATTATATTACTTCTAAAAGTAAGTACCTTGGTTTGCAATATTTCAGAATTGCTGTTGAAGTTACAGTTTTAAAAATCATCAGATCTTTCATTATAATAAATGAAAATTCGTTACTGTTTTAGTCAAAAGGAAAGCTGGCAAAAAGAATCAGAAAATATTAAAGAGGAAATGAAAAAATTAGAAGAGCAAAAAGAACAGGATGCTACAAAAATAAAGGCCTATTCTGTAAGTAATTTTGTTACTTCCATTTTTCAAAAAGATTTTTGGACATAGAACAGAGGTTTTAATACACTACTCTAGTTTGTTAGATAGGGAAGATGTGTGTACATATACCTCTTGTTCATGCCCCAGGGTGCTGTGTATGCATGGGGGTGTGCAGTGTTGTGTGTGCCCATTTGCCTTCCTGCAGTCTGCTAATCCATGCACTAGGGAGAAACCACCCCAAGAGGTTACATCACACACCTGAGGTGTGGGTCCCTAATTGTTGCGCTTAGTGCCTCCAAACCATCTGGATTGCTGAGGTGTTTTGTCCAACAGGGAAGAATCACTCACTAACGCTCAGAAGATGCTGGGACAGTGGAGAAGCTTCTGCAGCTGAACTAGGTTATGAGTGCTGCATTATAATCTTTTCTGCCCCTTCTGTTAGAAGTTTTTATGCTTTTTTAAAGCAAATTTTCAAGCTGACGGCTTTTTTATTTGAAGTCTCTAATTTTATGGTTACTATTTAGTCTGGATAATGGTGATCTTTTTCTTTAAGATTATCAGTTTTGAGCAAATGCCTTCTCAGGCAGTCTCGGGTATTCTGTTCACACGCATTATTTACACTCACACTGCTCTCTGAACAGTGCTGCTCTCTTACACAGGCTGTTTGATTGGGACGAGGAGCATGCGAGCAAGCCCTTGGAAAACACATTAGTTTACACTAAGAATTAGGGTTATTACTTTCAATTGCATCTTATTATATGTAACTGTTGCAGTATATGAATCAGTTTTTCAGAAAAATAGGAATAATTCATCCTTCTGTTTTGATTTACTTTCACCAAGTCTGAATTCAATATTATATTAAGAAAACTGAAAAGTGTTGGTGGTATTTAGAAGTTTCTAGAATCGATGTAGGTGTCTAATCACAGACATATACAATTTTAAATGGCTCTGGTTGTCTTTGGGCACCAAACTTTGGAAAATTTAACCAAAGGCATATCAGCCACATGTGTCCTTTTAGAGAGGCAGACACACAGCAAGAATACCACAGGGTGTTGAAAGTTTAGACAGCTGAGTTCTAACAGCTACAATTTCTACCTGTCTCCTTGGCAAGCTGATGTGTGTGACAGCAAAACTAAAGCTCATATGACTTCTCTGACCTGAGTTTGCTCTCCCCACCACTCCCAACCATCCCCATCCCCTCCTGGGATTTACATGTGCTTGCAAATGTGTTTGCACACATAAATGTTACTATAGAAGGAATCCTGTGGTTACTTTACAAGTATGGGTTTAGTCTTCAAAGTAGGACATTATTATGGTTTGTTTGGAACCACAGGACTTCTGTTTTGTTTAGAAAATTGTTCAAATCCATTTTTTTAATTCTAACATAAACAGGAAGATTGAGGATAGTGAATGCAGAGAACCATTCTTGTTTTAAATTTTGAAAATGTCAGCATTAATTAAAACTCCAGTTAGCCAGTCAAATGTACTTAGCTTCTTGTTTTGAAGATTCATCTTTTTCTTAGAATATTGTATGTTTGAGCATATGTTGAGTGTGTGTATATATATTTTATTAGCAAAAAGAAATTATTTCAGAAAAATAAATGGAACTTTTCTACCTAGATTAAAAAATTTACAAGAAATCTTGTGTATATAGTTGTGCTTTACCGTATTTCTGTACAAGGGTCTTGTTAAAAAAAATGTTTTACAGAATTTACTTGACGCTCTTCAGATGGATCCTGATGAAACAAAGAAAGTACTTGCAGAAAATAACAGAAAAATAACTGTTTTACGTGTTAATGAAAAATCCCTAACAAGGCAGTGTACCACTTTACTTGAAATGGAACGGCACCTCAGAAAAGAAAATGAGAAACTAAAGGGTGAAATAACACATATGGAGACTGCAGTTACAGGGAAGATTGGAAACTTGCAACGATTCAAGGTATAGTTTATAGTAGTAATAGCACACATTTTTATTTTTACAGTTTGGAAAGAAATACCCTTTGTTTTTAAATGGAGTTATTAGTAGTTTCTTGAATGCATTTCCCAAAATCTTGCTAATTGCTGTTATAAATCTTGTAGAAATATTCTTTGTATTTATGTAAGCACTGTGGCCTTGACAAGCTTAAGAAGTGGATCCATGGGAATCTCATGTGGTTTAATAAGGCCAAGTGCAAGGTGCTGCACCAGGACAACCCCTGGTACCAATCCAGGCTGGTGGATGAACAGATGGAGAGCAGCCCTGCTGAGGACTTGAGGGTGCAGGTGGATGACAGGCTGGACAGGACCCAGCAGTGTGCACTCTTAGCCCAGAAAGCCAAACATGTCCTGGGCTGCATCAAAAGCACTGTGACTGCTATGAGGAAAGGCTGAGAGAATTGGGATTATTCAGAATGGAAATAAGGAAGCCTCTGGGGTGACCTAAATCTGGCCCTCTGGTATTTGGAGGGAGCCTACAAGAAATATGGAGAGAGACTTTTGACAAGGGCATATGGTGACAGGACAAGGAGGACTGGCTTCAAACCAAAAGAGAGTAGATAGTAGGAAGAAATTCTTAGCTATGAGGGTGGTGAGGCACTGGCACTCATTGTCAAGAGAAATTGTGGATGCCCTGTCCCTGAAAGTGCTGAAGGCCAGGTTGGATGGGACTCTGAACAACAGATGGGACTGAGCACCTTTGCAACAAACCACTGGCAGATAGTAGGGCTGTTTTTCATTCCCTAGGGTAAAACAACCCAGTGGTATCTTGCAAGGGTGCTTGCATGTTGATGCTGGGAACAGAAAAGGCAAATTTAGGAGCATCATCAGGATGTAAAGGAATGTTAAAAAAGCAATCTTTTAAATCGATGATTGTCAAGTGCCAGTTTTGAGGAATCATGGTAAGGGATGGGAGTATCATCTGGGGCTGGTTTTGCATCTGCAGGTTGCAGGGCTCCCATTTTGTCCATAACAGCATTAATATTTCAGAGGTCCTGTAGGAGACACCATTTTCCAGTTTTCTTCCTAATAACAGACACAGGGAATTCCAGGGGCTGGTAGAGGGGACTACGTGTCCCTTTTGAAGTTGTTCAGTTCAGTGAGTGCGCGCAATTTAATTAATGCCATTGATCCACCCAGACAGGACAATTAGTTTTCCAGGTTAATTTTATGTTGTCACACACCTCAATGGCCCCTATTAAAAATCAGACTGAATTTTGAAACCCCATTGAGAAAGTACATCTCACCCCTATAACACCATGGATACAGGCAGAACAAATGGCTTTACCAAAGCTGTGTGACCCTCTGGCCCCTCCACCTGCATTAGTTGGTGGCTCTGATGACTACGACGGCTTTTCCCAGTCCCTGTAAGGAGTTGGGGTACTTCTGTGAGGGCCCAGGAAGGAGGCCGTTTAGCCTGACAAATGACTCTCACATCAGCTCCAGTATTTAAGATACCTGTAAGTGTTACATGATAGCCCTATAACACGAAGGTGCACTTACAGGTAGGGCATTTATGAAAAATTGCTTGTACCCATAGTTTTTCTGGAATTCCTTTAGATCCAAAGCCCCCCACCCTCTCTCAATAGCCTCTCTTAGCAAGTGCCAGTGTTTGTGGAAGAAAAATCAATTGTGCAACACGAGTTCCCTTAGGGACAGTACAGGGTGGAAAAGGAGTCCAGGCCATAATCTTAATTTCAGCTACAGAATCTGAATCTATAACTCCATGGAGAACAAAAAGCCCTGATAGGGTGGTGGAAGATGTCCCTATTAACAGAGCACTTCTCTGGGGTTTTGGTAGTCCAAAAATATCCTGTAGGGAACAAATGAACAGAAGAATCACATAATGTTTCTGTGTCGGAGGGTGCGGGGTCCAGTCCGGTGCTGCCTTGAGTTGCTGGGTGAAGACTCGAGGTGATCCCTGCTGCAGCATCTGCTGCTTTTGCTGTTGTGTTGGCTGTTTGTGTCTGAGCGTGTTGCCGTGCTGCTCTCTGGCTCCAGTTTCCCTGGATCAGATGACGTTCAAAACCATACTTAGAATGGCACTGGTTAGCAAAATATCTTCCTTTATGACACCAGGGACAAATGCCAGGAGCCTTTACTTTGGCCCTGTTCTGGGCAAAACAGTCCATTTTCAGATGGCCAGGTTTTCCACAACCAAAGCATATTCTCAATTCTCCCAAGGGCCCTTTAAGAACTGCAAAAGCTGCATCCATTCCTGCAGCCATGGTTTCAGATGGATGCTCTAGTCTACCAAGGTGATTACAAGCTTCTATCATTTCTACTAGGGTTAGATTTGATTTAGTGGGTGATTTAAGCAACTTTTAACAGTCCCCATTTGCATTGTCAACTGTGACCTTTAAAAGCAAAATCTGGCTCAAAAGGCTGGCTCATTGTCTATCTGCTGTTCCAAGGCTTGCTACAGCCTGTCAGTAAACTGCATGAATGGGGCTCTCTTCCTCTTGAATTATGCTGTAAAAATTTTCTGAGGCATCCTTGCATCAGGGACCTTTAAAAATGCATTACTTGCAGCCTCCGTTATCCCCTCAAGGGCCTCCTTTGGACATTCACAAGCTTGATCAGAAGGGTCTGTGTACAGTCCCTCTTCTGCAAGGTGTTACAGCAGCTAAATCTCATTTTCTGTGTCCCACATATGTCAAAAGAAGCACCTGCAGACCCTTTTTCCACTCTGCCTCCCACAAAGTACACTGTGTAGAGGTCAATATCAGGCCTGCAAGGGACCTAAGGTAGTTAGTTGGGTATCATTTAACGTGCAGAAAGCATAGAGCTCATCAAACCCCCAAAATACAGGCACCCAGTGCCCTGTTTGGTTGCCGTCTGCCTTAATTCTTTTACTTCCTGAAAAGACAGTGCCTCTCAATGAAGTTTACGCTGTTTACTCCCATGATACATGACAGGGGCCGTGATCTTGTTAGCTATCTCCAAGTCTCCTGCAAGCAAAGCTTCCCTTTTTAAATGAGTCCAGTTCTTATATGGGTCTGGGGGAAACAAATCTGGCTTATCATCAGAGTCTATGGGACCAGGATCAAAGGAGCCATTTTCATTCTTCCCCCCTCCATTCCCAGGGCAGTGTCTGGCACTGAAAGCTGTCACAGATTGCGGTGCTTGGTATCTTTCTTTCGCCTCCGGTGGGGGAGGAGGCGTGGATGGCTGTACTTAAGATTTTATGGCTTTTGGTGGGTCTGCTGCTCGTTCCAGATCATTAGCCCCAGCTTGAAGCTGTTCTTGCTTTTCCATAGTCTCGTAAATCATGCTCCAATTGGAGAACATCCCAGCCTCCACCTTATTCCCTTTTGTTCCATGGTCCCATAATTTTATGCCTATATCGTCCCAAAAGTCTTCTGTAAAGATAATAGATACAGTAACATTTTTTCTCCTAGCAGCTGCCCACTTCAGTACAAGTTTCGAATCATGAGAGGGTAAAGACTTGCTGTTTCTTAAGCAGCTCAAACATAAACAGAAAAACATCTCTCTTCTGTGCAGAATTTCTCTGACCCATATTTCCTGTTCCTCAGCTCACCTCTCAGTCCTCCCAGTCCTCCTGGTCGTCCAGAGGGATTGTAATGGGTTCGATCCTGCTTCTTTCAGCAGCACTTCCAGTCCTGGGGCGGGGCTGTTACCACCTGCCTGCACAGATTAGGCAGTCTTTGCCTCCTCACACGGGGCACCAATTGCTGCATGACTGAGAGATGGGATTTCAAAAGAGGGAATGCAAAAGTAATTCAAGCAGGGAGCCTTAAAGCCAAAGCTTGAGCAAAAATATGTCAGTTTGAATTGAAATTAAAGTTTCATTGAAGTCTAAGCTGAAGTCAGAATAAAAAGAAGTTGAAATCAGGGTTGAAATCATTGAAGTCAGATAGTATACTTGTTACAGCTCAAATAGGCCACAGCCCCAATAGTCACATCCTTAAGCAAGAATTTTCCCACAAACTACAGATAGCCTATTGTTCACATTATTTGGCAGCCTTCACAAAACTACATGGTTTCAAAGACCTTGATAGTTACATAGGCGTTTTTTTTCCCCAGTTCATTTTCATCTCTGTGATTGCCCACACCAGGGCTTGTACCCCGCCAACGTATCTCCATCCATGAGCTCCACCATGCCCCCCACTCCATCTCTCATCTCTTCTCCCATACCTGGTCTAGTGGAAGGTGTTTGGGTTGTTTGGAACTAGATGATCTTCAAGGTGCCTTCCAACCCAAACCATTCTATGATTCTATGATCACTGTATGAAACCAAATCTTACCTTTTGGTCTTGCAGGTTGCTAGGGCCTGTATTAATTTTATAAGGTGTGTTTTGGCAGTGCCTTGAGACTCAACTATTGATAAAATTACCTAGAGAGTTGAAATATCAGAGAAGTTTTGTCAGTGTTTATTGCAAGTGATTTTTAAAGATGAACAGTAATTTAGAAAGATAAACTAATACCTAAAGCACTATATTAAGTATTATTCTTTTTCTGTGGAGTAATTTGTATTTAAATTTCTAGCTGACTTTAGTAACCTATTGTGTTGATTATTTTTATAGGAAATGGCTTGCTTTAAGATTGCAGCTCTGCAGAAGGTGCTGGACGGTAGCGTGCCATTGTCTGAGCTAGAAGTGGCCAATAAGCAGTACAATGCATTAACTGCTAAATACAGAGAGATGTTACAAAAAGATAATTTGCTTGTGCAACGGACAACAAACATGGAACACATGGAGGTAATGTGTGTGTTACATTTTAACCCTAAGGGAAAAAATGGGCAGACAGAAAAGCTTTTTGTTTTGGTTCTTTGGTTTTTTTGTTGTTTTGTTTTTGTTTTTTGCTCTGTAAACTAAGCTTTGGATATGTTCTCTCAGAAGTTATTTTTAGTTCTTTGATTACTAAAACAAGGCTGGCAGAACTAATATTTTCTATCATCTTCAGTTTTCGAGGTCATAAGGAAGGTAGAATGAATGTAAACACTTTCAAAGCTTTCTCTCAAAGTATGTGCTCCTACTAATTCCCAGCTTTCACAGAAATGAAACGTTCCAAAAAGAGTAAAGCTTTGGAATTTTACTTCCAAAAAAGAAGCCAAATATTATTCTTCATGTGCTTGCAAAATATTGTAGGCACTGCACATATTTAACTCTTCCTGTAAACTTTTGTTCTGAAGTAGAAGGGAGTTTCTTCTCAAGAACTGTGAATTTGGCTTCAAAGATATGTTACTACCTTCAACTTTTCATGGGTGGTAAAGAATGAAGGACTCCTATGTCTATTTTATGGAATTTTGTGTGTATGAAAACTTGCATTTCCTATTTCAGCAACTTTGTAGAGCAAGAGAATAATTTATCAACTAAAAACATGTCCAGAAAACTAAAAAGTGAAAATTGAAAATTAATATGAAGTATTCAATTAGTTTTATTGGTTAATGTGGAAATTTGTATTTCTGTTTGAAGGAATGAAGGAACATTTACAAAAGTAACATTTGGCATCATATTAGATGCCTAAAAGAACTAAAAGAAATGTGTGATCTGTCTCAAATAGGTATTTGTGTGCAAGATGAAGTAATCTTCCAGAATTTCTTTCCCACTGTTAATGAAGTGTTTAGTATGACAAAGATTTTCTCATTTAATTCTAGAGGCTGTAGGAATCACACTCACTGGTAGTAAATATTCACAGTATTACTAGCTGTGACAGTAAGGTACGGAGGACAAAGACTAACATTTTACACTTATAAAAACTCTATACAGTTCATGCCCATACCCTTTCACTAACATCCAATTTTCATACTCTTCTGTTACCATATATGTGGGTTATGAGTTGCGCACAGGTGAAGTCTGTTAATCTGAAAGATTTCATAGATACTAAACATGCAATCTGCTACAATTCAATAGTTTGCTGTTACGTTGCAACTTTTCTGTCATACAGCGAGAGAATGAATCCTTGAAAGCACAGATAAATTCATTGAATAAGGAACTGGAGATCACGAAAGAAAAACTTCACACTGTAGAACAAGCTTGGGAACAGATGACTAAACTGGGCAAGTATGAAAGTTATATTGTGACATTAAACACCAAATGGTATACCCTGTATAAAAGTAATACTTCAAAATATTTTTAAATCGGTATGTCTTTAAATAACAAAAATATTTTAAAAAATCATAACTATTTTATGTCTTTCAATAATGATCTCCATTTTTGTGCTGAACTTTTTTCGTTTGTATGTTTCGTTTTGACGAAAACCAAGTTTGGTATTTTTCTCTGGAAACTCTTCTGCTTTGATTTTCTTGGGTTACTGGGTCAAGGGTTTAAAAGCTTTTAGTGCAAAGTCGCCTGATTTTCTTTTTCTTAATATGTTCTAACTTGATTGTCAGTCAAAGTGTTTCAGAGGTTGTCAAATTTCTTTCTGCTGATTTCATGCCTTGTAACAAAATATTCTTTCTTAATGGCTGGGGTTTCATTGTATAGATTTCATTCCCACTATTCAGGAAGAACTCATTTACCCTGTTTCTTTTACCGATTTTAAATCAAATTTCCTGAAGATTTGCCAGTTGTCTTAAGCATAAGGTGAAAGGCTACGTTGAAAATGGTTATCACTCTCAATAACCAGGATTGCAGATACATGCATTCATAATTGATAATAGTATTTTATTCAAATTACATACTTTTCAAACATGTAGTAAGGTAAGATAACCATACCTCCAGTTTCTAAAAAATACCACAGATGTTATAATAAAGTTTACTTGACACAGATAAAGCAAAACTCATATTCGGTATCATGGTGGAAATAATTTTCATAGTTGAATCAGTTTGTGTATTTCTTAATTTAAGAAATTTTTTTCTTAAATTTTTTTTCTTGTAGGGGATGATAATGCCATGGACAAAGCCACAAAAGCAATAACCAACAGTGAGATTTTGTCCATTTCTAAGAAGATCACAATGTTGGAAATGAAGGAACTAAATGAAAGACAGAGAGCAGAACATTCACAACGAATGTATGAACACTTAAGAAGTACTGTAAAGCAAATAGAAGAACGTAATTTTGAATTGGAAACAAAATTTGCTGAGGTAAATCTGCTGAGATTTAACAACTTAAAGGGATGCATATTTTTGAGCCTTTCAAAAATGATGTCAATAATACCGATTTGTGCCAATAAATAAATGTATAAATAAGCTCTCAGAAGTTATTTTTAGTTCTTTGATTACTAAAACAAGGCTGGCAGAACTAATATTTGCTATCATCTTCAGTTTTCGAGGTCATAAGGAAGGTAGAGTGAATAATTTAAGCACAAGGGAAGAAAGAGAATAATTGATAGGAGTGCTGATAGACTGTATCCATTTCGACTCCTTTCCACACTTTGCTAGAGTGTAGTCTAGCTATTGTAGATTGCTGTTGTGTAACTCCCTGTTTCTTTTCTCTGTTGTTTTAGTAATGTTTGTTACATGGTTTTGATTTGATTTAATCTGGGAGATTGAGTAACTGAATATAAAGCTTTTCAAGAGCAGTATTGCTCAAGCCTTTTCTGATGGGATGGGTTTTTTGATTTCTATAAGAAATGCTTTAGGTGATGCACCCTACTGTCACATTTTTCTTATTCTCTTTTGTATATATTATCTGTCTAATGGTCTTCCTTCATTCTGAGTTGATGAACTCCTAATGCCATTCTTTCTTACTAGTACCTCTGTATCCCTTTTTTGCGCTATTTCTGAGGATACCCTGCACTTCTTTTCGTTTATTTAGGAAGTCAGTTATTTTATTAAAAAGAAGTGGAATCAGAATAATGGGCCACAACTGTATGTACGAATTAAGTTTTAGGACTTCGTTGTGTCAGGATTAAGATAGATTAAGATTATCTATTTTTGGTTTGAATTGAAATAGTGGTTACTCAGTGTTTGATAATCAACTTGAAAAACCAGGCTGCTTGAAAGAATGCCACTTAATTAAGAAAGATTTTTTTTTTAGAAAGAATAAATGAACAATATTATTGTCAGTCTTGGCATTTATGCCAATATAAAATGCAGTATATAAATATTTAAGACTGTTCATTTCATAAAGTGTTTACAGTCTTTTTTTAAAATTTATTTTTATTTTTTTCATTTTAGTTTAGGAACAAGTTATTGCAGTAATTGTTTCAAGAAATTCACTAATAAAAATTGTTTAGTTTAGAATTATTTTCTGTGCCAAATTGTGTATCCATTCCTATGTGCATAGAATCTGTAAACAAAAAGATGTTTGAGCAGAGAGTAAGGGAAACTGGTTTTTGAGCACAATCTCATCACAGCTGAACTGTGTTTTGTAATGACTGAAAAAGAAAAAATACTTTTGGTACTGCTATTTCATTGCAGACTTTGAGCGGTTGTGTGCTTAGGATACCATTTTGTTTGTTTCTGGTTTTGATTTTTTTAAGCTCACCAAAATCAATCTTGAGGCACAGAAAGTGGAAGAGGAATTAAGAGATGAACTGTCAAAAAGTGTAAGTAAGTCAGTGAGTGATGCAGATAGACGACACATCATGGACCTAGAGAAGCGTGAGATGGAGCTCAAGATTGAAGTATCAAAGTAAGTCTTGAAGTTACAAATTTTGAATTCAGTATGTTCAGAAATGTGTGAAAATTCAGGCATATCAGTCTTACATAATACACTACTTGTGTATCACTAACATCCAATTTTCAATGCCTGTTTTCTTTGAGCATGTATACATGCCAAATTTGGCACTGAAAATGAAGCATTTAGTTCTTGACTATAAAGAATACAATTTGTTTCATTTTAATTTGAACAAGGAATTAAGTGCTGGCCTGGATAGATAGGGTAAGTGTGCAATTAGATACTTATAGTAGTACTTTTACACTAATTAAGGTTGATTTTGTTTCTGTGCCTCAACCCCCATTTTGTGTATGAAAATCTCATAGAACTGGAAAGCAGTTCTTTCTTTGAAAGACTCATCTCAAAGATTAAGGTACAGTAGGAGGGAGGTTTTCCATTTACTTAGAAGAGATTAACTTTGCATAAATTGGAAAACCGAGCTTTGTAGATTTGTTGATATGAACATTTGTCTTCAAATAATTAATGTAATCCTTTTATATGCCTAAACCAGCAAAATCTGTAGGGATACTTGCAGTGATTTTTGGCTCTGCAAATAAGTTAGTAGATTTGGGGAAGCAGAGAAGGGAATTGAGAGTGAAATGGTTTGAGCATTTAGAAAGTGTTGATTATTTATATCCTGAAGCTGGAGAGAAGCAGAGGACAGAGAAGCTTAGTTCAGGCAAAAAACCCATGGCATTGTTTTCCTGGAGTAGGTTACTGCTAGCAAACTTCTGTATAATGTATAGGAAAATGTCCTGTGAAAAAGTTCAGAGGCAATACAGAAGAATTTTCTTAACCAGAACTCTTAAGTAGTAGAGAAGAGTGTGTTAAAAAGAATGAAATCCAGATGTTTGGATATGAGGAAACATACTATCTTTTCTTAGTATCATCTATGTAGAAAAATGTAATAGTTGTTCAGTGGTTTCCAGTGACACCATACTCTCGTTTTCCCTGGAAGGTTAAGAGAACTGTCTCATGTAGCCCAAACACAAGTTGAAGTTTTGGAGGCTCGTCAGCAATACAGAGATAAAGAAGTGGAATATCTTAGAATGCAAATTTTAGATTATCAGGTAAAATTCAGCCTTTATTAAAATTTCAGTTTGGATTTTTTTTTTCCCTGGAGTGAAAGAAATGAAGTAATTTTGCAATGAATTAAAAAACTGCAGAAGTATTTCAGAAGAATCTTAGCAAGCTAGTCCTTGTAGTGCCCATACCTTTTCAAAAGTTCTGTATTACATTAATTATTCTCTCCTCCATTTATTCCATTTCTAGCTGTGCAGCTGTTACAAATCCTGACTTTTTTCCATGTTGTTTACATAATATTCATTCCTGTATCACTAATAGCTCATGGTCAAGGAAAAACTCATGGTGAGGAAAGTCTGATCGTTTTTTACAAGGCAAGAAATTACTTGTAAATATTGAAGTTTTGCAATAGGTTTACTATTTTGTTTTGTTACTAGCTAAAACAATTTATTGGAATTTGGTTTCACGTTATAGAAAGGTTTGAGAACTTAAATCCAACATTTGTGCCAGCTTTTACATTACCATATTTTCTGAGTTTAGGTACACATTTCTTCCTCAGTTTCTGGTATTTTGGAACAAGACCATTTTTAATATCAGTATCTGAAAAGGTGTACTAAAATGTGGCTGTAGAAACAACAGTGGAAAAATTAAAAGCTTGATAGAGGCTGATTCTTACTCTTCGTGGAATAACTTACTCTTTGTGGAGTAAAATACATGCAATATATAATACATATATATAAAAGTTTATATTTACCTAGAAACTGCGTTAACATATTCTGCCTTAAAATGAAAAATAAATTTGTTCTTCAATTTTGTTCTTAGGCCCAGTCAGATGAAAAAGCAATTATTGCAAAACTACATCAAGATATCATAGCCCTTCAAGGTAGTGAATCTGTTGCTGTAGGTAAATTGGAGAAGCTTAAATTGAAACTACAGAAGATGGAGATCGATAATTTACGTTTAGAGCAGAAGCTCGATGAGCGAGATCAAGCCTTGTATTTTGCCCGACTTGAAGGAAGAAGTAGAGCCAAACATCTACAACAAACGGTTCAGGCTTTGCGGCGACAGTTTAGTGGTGCTCTGCCTTTAGCACAGCAAGAAAAATTCTCCAAAACAATGATTCAGCTACAGAATGACAAACTGAAGATCTTGGAAGAAGTTCAGCATGCCCAGCAGGAGCGTCGAAATGCAGAAAACAGAGCATTAGAGCTGGAGTTGAAACTGAAAAGTTTGGAAGAATTAGTCAGTGCATTGAAAGATACAAGAGGAGCTCAAAAGGTTTGTGATTTTATAGCTTTGAATAGCTTTGCTTATCTGATCTGCATTTAAATTAAGTTTCAGTTGAGTTTGTTCTCGAAGTATATGTTTTAATGTACAACTTACTCATTTCAAAATACACTGTTAGAATATATCATATTTTGTTTTCTGTGAAAGTCAGTGCAGTTATATGTATTAATTTTCTTCTTTTGTGCACAATTAAGGCACATAGGAACTAGATGCTAACTATAAATGCAGTTATATTAAATTGAATTAAATTATGAATCTAATTAAATAGTAAATAAAATTAAATACAGAGCAGCATTCTGAAGTTTTGTTCCATGAGCTTGCAGTGAAATCTTCACTCCAGATCCATGTCTTTTTAAAAAAAATCCAGGGGCAGTAATTTAGACAGCATGGTTAGAAACGTTACTATGCTCATGTAATTCTGCTTAAGCATATTTCACACCCATAAGCAATGTTTCTCTGAAATCTTAAGATGGCCTTCTCACTTCTCTTTAAGATCACTGTATGTTAGATAATATGATTGTATCTGTTGTGACTGAAGTTGTCTGCATATAAGCAATGGTAGTAATGCTCTGGGCACATTTTAAGTCAGTTTTCAAATTTTTTTCTAAAACATTTTGACATAAGTAAGTCTGTTATTCTTAGTACGTGTGCCTTTTTTGAATACATATAGTTTTTAATAGTTTTGAATTCTCTTGCTCTTTTAGAGTTGGCAGCTGCACTTACTAGTCATTCCCCTTGCAGTTTCATACTCTTGTCATGCTTCCTCACTCAAAAAAAGTAAAGAAGCTTAAAAAAGCAGAATATCTGTCCTTCAGTTAGAGAAGTTCCATCCTGCCTCAAAGCCAAAGAGTGAAATTGCATCTAGTTGGCCTGTGGTAAATTATACTGTGTGTTATTCATTGCAAGGTAATTGAATGGCACATGAAAATGGAGGAACTCCATCTGCAGGAACTTAAACTCAGTCGAGAATTAGTCAAGCAAAAGGAAGAGGTGAAGTATTTGCATAATATAATTTCTGAATATGAATGTACAATCAGTAACCTGGAAGAAGAAATTGTACAGCAGAACACGGTATGTATTCCAGCGTGCTATTGAAAAAATATTCAATTCCTTATTTTTCTAAGTGTTTTTCTAATAACTTTGTAACACAAATGTTTATATCTTGGTTTCATAATCCTTTTTAATAGCTTGTTTGAGTGTTTTACTTTTTGGTAACTATTTTTTTCAGCTGTCTATAAAATTCCCATCGCCTTCAATAAATAAACTACTTTTTTCAAACATCTGTTACAGTTTCATGAAGAAAGGCAAATGGCTTGGGACCGGAGAGAAGTAGAACTGCAGCGCCAGTTAGACCAGTATGATCATCAACAAACTGAAATACTTAGCACAGCTTTAAAGGTATGTGCACTGAAAGTAGGCACATAAGCATGTGTTTCAGAGCTGTCAGATTACATGAATATGAATCTTTCTATGCAGTTAGAAGAGGCTACAGGCTCAGTTCCAGACCCTAGTTTGCCAATCCCACAACAACTTGAGTTGGCTTTAAGAAAGATTCAGGAACATATTCGAACAATCCTGGAAACTAGGGCAACCTGCAGATCACTGGAGGAGGTAATTTAATGTATAAATTATAATTTAAAGTAAAAAGTTTGTGTTTTCATGCTCTTTTTTTTTTTTCCATGAAAAATATCCTTTTTAAAATGTCATTTAGACGTATTTAACAGTCAGAAAATGTAAGTATTATAATCACACCATGAATAAAATGAAATATTTTTTCCATTGGAAAAAATCATAGAGGAGAATTTTCTAATATTTTTATTCATCTATTTAGTAGGGTAAGATTCCTCTTGCTGTACAAAATTCAGTTGACTATATACCTTTATATAGTTAAATTTACCAAGTACTACAAAGTACTTTTATCTTGGGTTGTTAAATTGCTACTCTGCAACAGAAGAACAGAAGAACTTTGTGGTTCTTACATAATTTGTAAAACAACAGCATATTCATTTGGTAGGACAAAATGAATTGTTTAAGTGTCTTGTGCCAAGAAAATAATACATAAAGAGACAGTAATGATATTCTGGGACATTTTCATCTAATAGTAATCCCATACAGACTTTGTGTTTCTAAGTACATTTATACAAAGCTTTCTGGTAGATTCCTTGAAAAGTAAGATCTTTTTGCAATGTTTGAATTCTGGAAATGCAGAAATTGCCTTTTCTTGTAGAAATTAAAGGAAAAGGAGAACGCTCTGTGGAAAGCTGAACAAAATGTTATATCAAGAGACAAAGTTATAAATGAATTAAGACTTCGATTACCTGCAACATCAGGAGAGAAAATAATGGCTGAATTAAGCAGAGATGACTCAGAGTACCATCATGCCATTAAAATTGCTCATGAAACCATTTCAAACATGCAAGCAAGATTAAATCAAAAGGAGGAAGTGTTAAAAAGATACCAACATATGCTTGCTAAAGCAAGAGAGGTAGTTAAACTTTTTTTCTGTAATTTCTTCCGTTTTCAAGTTGTTTTAGTTGACTGTTTTCTCATTGCTAGTGAAAATAGAAGTTTCTGGTATCACACGGAACAGAGGCACTTACTTTATATGTGTAAAGTTCATATAGAAGGTTTTAGCCTTTTAGAATAGTAGGTTTGCTTACTCAGGAGGTTAAGTGGTCTCAGTATATTTTGTATATTTCTTTGGGAATTTTTAGTATTTACAGCAGATCTCTGGATTGCATCTGGTAGCGAATTTGGAAAGTGTAAGAAAGACATACGTTTATAGATAACATTCTTCTTAAAGGATATTTTAAACTAAAGCATTTCTTAAAGCATAAACAGTGTCTAAGCATACTTCATATTATTTAAGCATAATTCATGTTGTGTTTCTTTATATCCATAAAGGATATTTTAAAGCTTAAATATTTTGTCAAAGAGGTACTTCAGGACTAAACATGCATCGGTTTTAGTGTGGATCAGAAGCACATTTCGAAAACAGACTTTTTATCATCTTCACTTAGTGTGCTTTGCTTAACATATGTAGTTGTTTCTTTTGGGAGAAATCAAAGGATTTTGTTTGGAAAAACAACAGAAGATGCAGTCTTAAAATGAGCCTGTTGAGCTCTATGTGCTAGCATTCCATCCATGGGATCACACTAATAGTCCAAAGTACATAAACTTGAAATGTCCCTGGTATGGATATTACTGTCCATAGTGATAGGCAGGGTTGGTGAAGACCAAACCAACAGTTTTGTTCTCCAGTTTCTGTGCTGTTACACCATACTACTTGCTACATAGCTTTAAACTGCAAAAGTTGATTTTTTTCCTCCCAGTAATCTAAAAAGGAAATCATTTATTATAGCTAGAAGAAAGGAATCTTAAAAACTTACAGAATTAGAGGATAATCTGGGGAGTAAATACGGAGCAATGAGTGAACAAACAACTTGAAGGCACTGCAGTTTCATGACTTTCTGTGATAGTGTACATCACTAGAGTTTTATTTTGAACAGGAACAAGAGGAAATAGTGAAGAAGCATGAGGAAGATATAAGAGTTCTACACCAGAAGTTAGATTTGTACACTGAAAATTCCCTTAATAAATTCAAAGAGACTGCTTTGGTGAGTCATATATATTTGTAGAATTAGTGAAGTTTTTCCTGTATTTTTTACTTTGTTGGAAAGAACAGTTTTGCAGTCAAAAGTGAGTAATAACTGATGACTGGAAAAATAAAACTATGATTGATATATAATTGTTGTATTGTTTTTGAGAGATTTCACATGAGAGGCATTAGAAGTTAAGTGTAAAAAATACAGCTACCACCTCAGTATATATGAGCATTTTGCATATCATCCTAATTTATGGAGAATTCTAGGGGAGAATTCTAGGGGAGAAAGTTATATATTGCTCTCTATTCTTCTCATTTAGTGTCTGGTTACATTAAGCTAACCCATTTCAATTAAAAATTTCTCTCTGCACTTTATGATAAGGTGAAACTGGTATTCTGCTATATTCTGCTGATCATTAGGGGTACAAAGCTCTTTTCAAACCAGCCTGACCAGTTTCTCTGTGAACTAAGAATCACATCTCACTAAATAAATGGTAGCTATAAATGCTTGATTATATTTAGGAATGAGTTAAAATTGCATCAGTAATGCTTATCTTTTGCTTAAAGCTTAAAATGTTTATCACTTGCACTTGTGTTTTACAGGAGTTAGGGAAAAAGACTTCTATGTCCCTATCCATCAGCAAATATTTTCATCACTTAGAGCAAACTGTAGCAGAACAGGATAATTCCCTTGCTTCACTTGTTGGAAAATTAAAGAAAACATCATCTGATTTGGAGAAACAGAAACAAATTACTGTATTGAAAATCAATGAGTTTGAGACAATCAGAGCCCAGTAAGTTTTTAAACTGTTAACATAAATCACAACTGGAATGGTTCAAGTCAATTATGTATTGCTGCTACAAGACTGATCTATCAAATAGAACATTTTTTGGCGATTTTAAGATTTAGCTGAAAAAAATCTCAAAAGCATTAGTATAGTTGGCAATTGTAAGTTCTTTTTAATCTGCAGCCCTTCACTGGGGCTCATACTGTGGTTTGAAAAATGCTGTTTGGTCGTTAGCTTTGTGCCATTAAGT
The DNA here is from genome assembly GCA_013401135.1 of Cettia cetti. Lineage (NCBI taxonomy): Eukaryota > Metazoa > Chordata > Aves > Passeriformes > Sylviidae > Cettia > Cettia cetti. The sequence goes on along the minus strand of VZUI01080386.1, from coordinate 25,177 downwards.
GAAAAAGAAAGTTGTTTTTAAGTTATTGTATTACTCGCTGGCTTGTGTTCTGTCATTTTTTCCCCCCACAACTCACCATTTGAGTTTGCTGTTGAACAAGTTCAAACTCATGAAAGTTTAACCCAGTTTTAAAAGGAAAAAAATACGATGATTTTTTTTTTTTTTTTTTTTTTTTTTTTTTTTTTTTTTTTTTTTACCTGTAAGGGCCAGGAATGAAAATGAACAATGCTGTAATTTAATTTTGCTGACCTTCATGAGTAAGTCTCTTATTAAATGAGGGCTGCCTTTGTTGAGTCAGTCTTTCTTTGCTATTTCCAAATCTTTTAAAAATAAAATATTGTGTCTTTTGTGAATTGTTTAGAGTTTGCTAACTTAATTAATACCCTGTACCCTTTTAATGCTTATTTTTTATTAGGCTTCAAGAAAAGCACACAGTTGATGTGGAACAAATAAAAGAAGAAGCAAATGAACTGAGGAATATACTATCTCAGAAGGAGAAGGAATTAGCAAATGTTAAAGCTGAACTAGAGGTCCAAAAAGAAGCAAATAACAGAGCACCAACAGCAACACTGAAAAACCTTGTGGAACAGCTGAAGAGCCAGTTAGCCATAAAAGAGAACCAGCACAAAGTTAGTCAATAAGAATTAATCTCTGTGGTATTTAAATACTGAATCTTTCGTAATGCTTAAGAATTCTTTGTGTAGCTGAGCAAGAGGTACAATATAACTGAATAACATGCCAAAATAAAATATAACTGCCTTTTCTTGTTGCACTGGGTCTAGGGCTGGCTAAATGCCAGTGCCTCTCCTGGAATTATTTACTCATTTCTGCTGTGACATAAGGATTAGGAGGAGGAGCAGAGCAGCTCTTAACTTTAAATGGTATAAATAAAACTTTATTAACAGAATTAAAAGAAAAAATAATAAGAAATCAGAATAAACCTTAAGAATGCTTCTCCTCTCCCCACTTTCCCACTGACAACATAAAGAGACAAAACCTGGGACTTTCAGTCAGTTTACCACGTTTAAAAATAGTCTCTCTTGCTATGCCATGGAGACTTCTTCACAAGAAACAGGTATCTTGCAGCTTCAATGTCACAGCAAATCAGCCATCTAGGAAAGGAAAATCGGTTTGCAGTGTGAAAGTCCCTTCCATGTATTTGGTAGCTTTCCCACAACTACCAACATGGGTCATATCAGCTATTGGGGTGCAATTTTAAGGATGATCTATTCTAATATACAAAACGAAGTTGTCTTATATCTAGGAACAGAGGTTTTCTTCTATCCCTGGGGCAAGGCTTTTTATGTCTCTCATATCTTTCTGATTAAGCTACTTCAACATCTGCTTCCTTCCTGCTTGCTTCCACGTGGGTGCCTTCTGTTCGTGGTTGTGGTTAGAATACTACATCCCCCCAATGCATTCCATGAGTTGCAGGGAAAGAGTCTGATGTAACAATTATCTCTTCACCGTTGCCTTAGAAGAGGATTTCAGCCCAAAACTACGGCATCTCCTCCCATCTAGAATTTGACTCCTTCAGTGACCTCAGTGTCCCATATGGGTTTTTTTAATAGGTCTTCACCCTTTTTTTTTCCTGATTCAGGAGAGAATTGATATTCCTAGGTTCATTTGTTCTCAAGATTTATCAATTGAAACAGTTTTTATAGAGTTCTGCAGTGCTGAAAAGGTTGATCTCATCCAGGCTCTGCACTGGGGCAATCGCTCGCCATGCCTCTCTGTTGATCAGGTGGTCTCTGCCAACACCGTGTGAGTCGCGCTGGCTGCTGGTGCCACCCCACGCCTTTCCTTCATGCAGGGCACCAGAAAAAGGAAAAGCTGCTGCTGCTGCTTTTGTCCTTTTGTCCGCAGCATGGCTGGCTAAAAGCAGCTAGGCAAAGTTCATTGCAATCCACGCCGAGATAGCTGCGGCCCCACGGCGCTGCCTCAGCAGCACTGATTCTGGCCAAGCAGTCTCAGCCACGGGGCTGCTCTCAGCCTTGGGCCGCTCCCAGCACTGGTCCCAGCCTCACGGTTCCTCCCGGTGTTGGGATAGCCCCCGATGGCATGGCCCGGTGACCCACTGGAAAAAAGGACCGTCAGGCTCTGCAGAAAAAAGGCCTGGCCCCGCTAGGAGGGGACCTCAGGCGCCCCGCCGGGCTTCCTGGGAAGGGGCCAGCGCTGCAGCAGGGCCCGGCCCAGCCGTGCCTGACTCACGTGCCATACAGGACCAGTCCAGCCAGTGCCCAGTTACCTGTTCGAAGGCCGGAAACAAGAGAGCTTTTTCCTGCTTTATTTGTTTTAAAATGTGCTTGTCACAGAGGCCTGTTTAGCTTTCGTAGTGGTTTACAATGCATCAATATTCAAAACTAGTCAGCTAATTAGTTCTTCTAAGTCCGGAGAAAGCTGTTAGCAGTCCTCGCAGAGAATCACTTCCATAACTGATAGATTTTAAATAAAAACGAAGCTATGTTAAACTACAACACTTGTTTTGTAGCATCATCTTTGCTTACAAAAAAATTGAATTAATTATTTTCAGGCTTTGAGTAAAGCACTTCTAGAACTCCGAGCAGAAATGACTGCCAATGCTGAACAGCAAATTATTTCTGCTGCATCACAAAAAGAGGCATATATGAATGTCCAAGAGATTGTTGACAGACAAACAAAGGGGCTTACGGTGAGTACTAAGTAACGTATTGTATTGCTTTGTTGTATTGTTGATCAATCTGGGGCCTTTGCTCACTTTTTTGTTTTCTTGTAGACACAGATAGAGGAATTGAATAATCAGATTACAAAACTTACAGATAACCTTAAAATAAGTAAAAACAAGGAAACTTCGTTGTCTGATGAAAGGGATGAGTTAAACCAAGAGCTTCAGAAGAAAGAAAAAGCATTTGCTAAAATATCAAGGGAAAAAAATGAAATAGAAAAAGAAAATGAAGGACTGAAGAACCGGATTAGGAGGCTAAGCAGTAGCATTCAGGTAGAAGTGACTTTTCAAACTATGCTTGATCTTGGTCAAGTTCCTCTATAGATGAGCTGGTTTGGGGGGATGGAAGATTTATGTATCTTACACTTGATTAAAAAAATTATTTTTTCCTCATCAGCTGGGTCACATGTATGCTATTAGCTTGTTTCTTTGTCTCAGCTTAAAAAAAAAAATTAATTACGTACTTATTGAAATATACTTGAAAGAGTCTGAGGAGTTGAATAACCACTTTCATAGCTTCTTGGAAAAATAGTCTTTTGTTTTCTTCCTGGCTGTCCTTATTTCTCCTTTTAGAAGAAAAGTAAAGGATTGACAGAATAATCATATAACTATTTTTTAAAATTCAGTTACTTGCTGTTGATTATTCATTTCAGAGGGAAGTTACACTCCAATACAGTAATAATTTGAAGAGAATTTTTATAAGATCATTTAGGTATTAAACTAATTTTACCAATTTGGAGTTATAATCCTTTTTTTTTTGACTGGTGAAAAAAATCTCAGTATTCACTAAACTTGGAGCTGTAAAAACTTGTAATTTTTCAGAACAAAGCTGATGAACAAAACCTGGTAGATGTGCTTCAGAAAAAAATTAAAAAGTTGGAAAGTGAACTTGAGAAAAAAAGTGAAGAAACAGAAAAAAAGGGTCTAAGAGAAGACAAGGTATGTGATGTTTATATCGTGGCTTTGAAAGAGCTCATCAGCCGACACCAAGGTTGTTCACCTCTCCCTATTTCTTCTAAAATCTACCAGCCAAACTTGATAAGAAAAAAAGCAGTTTCATGGCTGCAACTTCTCATGTTTTTCATGCTCTTTGTTACTGCTCTTGTTACTTAGAACTGTTATCTTAATGTTTTCTTGCCTTTTTCTAATGAATGTTTAATTCTAGAAAATCTTAGAAAACAAAGATTATTTTAGGTAGCAGTGAAATTGATTACATAAGTTCTGCCAAATGTGCTTTTGTGAAATCAATGCAATAGTAACAGCAAAAAATACTGAGGAGCAAAAGAGTGAATCTTAAAAGGGATGATATCTCTAAAAGTGATTATTCTTGACAATTGTGATCTCCACAAACAAGAAGTTCTGAGTGATTAGAGTTGTGTTAATTTGTCAGTGTTGGTGGTTTCTTGCTTGTTACTATGTCAGTAACCAATTAGTTGCTTCTCATATTATTTATAAAGTATACTGGAACATTATAGCATACTTGTGTAATGAGAGTCAGACTATTTATGTATTATGTTAAATATTATTCTTGGACTGTACTTATGCTTTCAATTAATTTGAAATATTTTTAATACCTGTTGATTTATATGTAGAGGTATTTTTCTCGCACTTGGCATGCATTTTTCCTCTTTTTCAAGATTTTCCTTTCATTCCATTGCTTCATAGCATAACTTTTAGAACAAAACCAGAAAATTAAGTATAGTGAATAACCAGAAAAGGGAAAATTCCAACTAAAAATAAACAAAGAAAACCCCAAACCAAACCAAAAATTTCTTACAGGAATATTGACTGTGATTTTTCAGTAGCCACTTGTGACCTATAGGTACAGGTTCTAACCAATGTATAATTTATAGTTACTGAGTTATTAACTCTAAGTAGAGATTTCATATTTCATTTCTTGCAGGAAAAGAAGCTGTGCAGCAGGGGCATGCAAGCCCCTGGTGAGTTGTAGAAGACAGATCTGTTGTAAATTGCCATACAAAAAACCTACTTTGTCTTAAATCTAATGTGCAGTTTGAAGTAAAAGGATACATTGCACGAGCACCTCTAATTTCATAAAATGCTTCACCCCTTATTTTTGTAAAATGAATATTAAAAACTAAGGAAGAATTTGGTAGGAGCCATCAACTGCATTAGCTTTATCCACGAATCACAGCTGTGTATCCAGCTGAATTTTTCAGAGCAAAGCTGATGAAAAAAATCTGATAGGTGTGCTTCAGAAAAAAAATTAAAAAGCTGGAAAATGAACTTGAGAAAAAGTGTGAAAAAACTGCTACTTAGCTATGGCAAATAATATATGCTTGCTATGGCTTCCTGGTTTAAATTGATAAATGAAGTATATATCATTCTTAGTTTTCTAATGTGTTTTCTTGTTTTGCTTTAAGGGAAGAAATCAAAGGGAAATACATAATCTATTTATGTTCTTCACAGACCTCCAAGGAGGAAATAATTAGATGGGATGAAGGTAAAAAATGGCAAATCAAAATGGAAGGATTGCGGAGCAAACTAAGGGAAAAGGAAAAAGAAGCAGATGCTTTATCCAAACAGTTGAATACATTGAAGGAAATTTATACAAAGTGAGTTGTCTTTAATTGATTCAAAATGATGACATAAGGGAAATCCAGATATGTTTGACATGTAGTAATTATTGCAGTTTGTTATAAGATTGATGGCGAGAATTTGACATTGTGTTGAGACTACAAGGATTAGTTAATTTTCAAGCAGAAGGCTACTGACTCTCTAGTATCCTTTCTCTTGTGGAAGACAACTACCTTTATTATAAAAAGGTGTGTCGAGATAAAATTAATTTCAGTGCTTTAATATGTTTCCTGGTTTAGCATTCTGCTATTCTCATAAAGCAAATAACAGCTTTATGAAGACAGGCTGTTTCTCATAATGGTGTTATTTAATCAGGTTGCTAGGACTGGATACTTGTAGTGTTACTACAGTAATGACAGTTCTAGAGTTGAAAGCCTTCTCAGGAAACAACTGTATGTCCTACCCTCTGCAGATGTTATGTTTATTTCAGTGAAGTAATGGCAAGATTTTACTGATGAAAGATGTGGTGGTGATTGTAGCTGTTATTAAATTGCAATTTGAAACTGCTTCAGAATGACTTTTTTTCTTAGCAAGCCTTGCCTGAATTTCACATAGAACACAGGCAAGACCAACAAGTGGTTTTTGATGTGCATGATACTGGCTTAATGTTCATTGTTTTTGCTGGGCTTTGAGTTGGGATTTTGGTAAGGCTTTACTGTCTCTACAGTGATCTTATTAAACAGAAAAGGCGGTGTGGTTCAGTGAGCAGATAAAATGCAAATGTGGATTCTTTAAGACAGAAAATATTTTCTTCTCAAGAGACCAAGTTAGCAAATAAGCTCTAAAATGTAAATTTACTGGATGTTGCAGGATTGAAAAAGAGAAAATTGCTCTACAGAAGAAACTGAAAACTACTGGTGTCACTGTTGACCGAGTTGTTGGAATAAGAGCCACAGAAACTGAAAATGAACTGGAAGAACTAAGAAAACGGAATCTAGAGTTAGAAAATGAAGTTGCACACATGAGGTGAGAGTCTTTTTTAAAGAATATAAAATGTGAGAAATCTAAATTAGTAAAAAAATATATGGAATGAGATAGTCTGTAATAGTCGAACTATAATTCAAGAAGAAATAAAGAAACAGGAATTTTAAAATTTCTTAGTCTGTGATGAGCAAACCTAAAAGTATTTGGGAGCAGTTGTGCATGTTCAGAGAATATGCAGCATTGGTTCATTATTCTAAAAAGCTAAATAATATGAAAAATTTACAGCTCCTATTGTGAAAAATTTGATCTACAGTTTAGAGTTGGTGAGAGTTACTGGAACTGCTAACTGCAGTTAGGAAGTGTATTCTTAACTGGTGTATGGACTGTCACAGTGGATAATGTAGCCGGGTCATAGAAACTGTACACATCTGAAAAGAGCCGATTCCTTTTGCCAAAGTATCTTCCATTCAGTGGGATTAGTTGAAATAGGGCCAACGTTGATTTAGAATAACTAGCTTAGAAACACTGGGAAAATCCAGTGTAGAAATCCAGAATTTCACAGTGCTTTTACGTTAAGGGATGTTTATCTGCATTAATAGCCATTTGTTTGTGGCTTGATTCGTTTTTTGATATAGAACACTGCAAGCAATCCCACGAGACTCTGTTGTAGAAGATTTACACTTTAGAAATCAATACCTCCAGGAAAAGCTTCATGCATTGCAGAGACAATGTTCAAGAGAGACATTTTTGAGACCCTTGGTAAGTTAATTATGTAACCATATTATGTAGAGTAAACTTACAAAAAGTAAGTATTTTCTATTTGGTATTTTATGCTACATAGCTGGTTTTATTTAAATGATAGTATTCTACAGAAGAATATGAAATACTCAGCTTTTAGTGGTTTAAAAAAAAAACCCCAACAAACCAAATACAAAAAAACTCAAATCCCCAAAACTTAAAGTTTCTGTTTCTACATGTAGAAGCTGGAATATTCGGCATCCTAGTGTATGGGGAGAAATAAGGAAAATATATTTTTAAATATGAGTCTGCAACTGAGACTACTTCTATGTATAAAAATTCAAGATCCACAGGGTTTGGGGAAATACTGAGCTTCATTTCAGTTACATTATGTGTTTTTGTTGCACTTTGATTTTTACAAGGTTGATTATATTACAAATTTTGATTATGTTTTCCTAATCTTTCCAGAATAGACTTAGCAGTACATTCTAGTTTCCTTTATTTCCTGTTTTCTTTTACTGTGTTCTGCTTTTCTTTCATGCTTCACTCTTATCTTCAACTTACCTCAGAGTACATGTGACCAAACTGAACTGACCAAGTCTGTTCCTATCACTGTCAATAAACAAAAGTATCTGAATTTCCTTCACAAGAAATCTATTTCAAATAGGGATGAAATCAAACATCAGACTAATAATAGAGTTACTGGCAGTGAAGTAGATGAGGACACAGATACGCGAACGCACATCATGCGTAATGAAGGCCAGGAGGCTGCAGCAGATGTGAGCAGAGGAATGTCTCCTCAACAGCGCCCTGAAGATAGTGAGAAATGCAAGGACACAGATATTTCTAGGGAAGGACTGAAAACCAAAATTACAGCTGAAGCTGGCAAAGAGAACTGCGGTGAAAAAGAAGAAAATATAATCCAGCCTGAAAATGGAAAAGCTAATGAGAAATGCAAAGAAGAAGAGAGAAAGCAAGAAATCTTCAAGCAATCAAATGTGGATGAACAAGAATGTGTAGAAGAGCCTGATACTGACAAAATGAGCTGCAATCAGTCTGATTCAGGGGAACCTCCTAATCAAGCTAATGACTGTGAAGCAGAGAAAATAAATATGAATAATGAAATTAATCAATACACTACAGACAATGAACAGGAAAATGACCAAAACTGTACAGAAGGGGTTGAAACTACCCCAGAATTTTCTGAAATGCCCGAGGTTTGATACTGTAGTGGCCCTCTAGCATTTCTTCAGTACAAATCATGTAGAAATAGAATAGTTTTATCTTGATAAAGCTGTGCTTTCCTGCAGGGATATGCATGGTCTGCAGGGATATTAAAGTACTTAAAAAGTGGTCCATAGAGCAAACCTTATACTTTCATGATAGGCATGCATGTCAGCTCACAAGTAAGCTACTGTCAATTCAAAAATTTTGATCCAGAGAGTTTGCAAATAACCCCAAAGACACATGGAGCTAATTGATGTCCTTCATTCTTTAAGAGGCTTATTATATGCCATTATTTACACCAAAAAAAAAAAAAAGCTTTAATGAGGCAAATACTTAATTCCTCTAATTAGTGATAAAGTCATGAATCATACAGTTATTTCCCAAATTACATAAGTAAAAAAACACTGATTAATAAATTATTAAAAAGTTTTACTCTTTACTAGTCAGACATAATAATTTACTGTTTCACTATGATTTCAATTGGCACTATAAGATATGCAAAGCTGTCTTTGTGTAGTTGAAATCACTATGCTCCATGGATAAAGATTTAAGATCTTGTGAACTGACAGATTAAATGAGAGTTAGGTACTACTGTTTCTGGCTTGCTCTCTGATCCATTGGACATAATTGAAATTTCTTATGACATATGTGTTACTTAAAAAACTCTCAGAGTATGCCCTTAAAATTAGATGCTGTTCCCAGGTACAGTGCCACAGCTTTCTTCATTCAATAGCTTCTTTATCTTTTAGTCTTTGAGGTTTACTTCTACATAATAGTTTGAGGAATAATTTTGGTTTGATGACATTTTTACTGGTTTATACTGATTTGTAAACTTCTCTTAAAGGTTAAGCAAATTTGAGAAATGTAAGAGGTGTTAAAATTAAAGCAGATTAGATTAAAACTGGTAATAATACTTGTAATAATGTCTTGTTTAATTTCTGTGAAAATACTACTTCTCTCTTGCTCTTAATCAGCTACAACTGATAATTGTATTGAATTAGTGCATTACCACTTAATAATAATTTTTCCCCTCTTTTCTCAAGACATCAGGAATAGGATCAAGTGATCAGTATCGAAGAGAACAAGAAGTTTTAAAGGAAAATTTAAGATTGTCATCTGAAAACATTGAGCTAAGATTCCAACTAGAGCAGGCCAATAAAGATTTGCCAAGACTAAAGGTAACATCTTACTTTAGTCCCCTTTACCCTCACACAGGCCAGGGAATTGCTTAAAAAGAAATGGATATTTTTTCTGTACATACTGTAAATTTTCCATGTTTTTACAGAAGATGAGAAGGTTGAATAGCTGGTAGAAATAATGGAAAATGTCATTGAAATGGGAAGTTCCTTTATCTTAAATTTTTCAAAGCAAAACCACTGTAATTTTTTTCACTAGTTTTTTTGATATCTAAGTTGCTTATTACTTTGTCCTTTTTTTGCTTGTAGGATCAAGTAGATGACTTAAAAGAAATGTGTGAACTTCTCAAAAAAGAGAAAGCAGAAGCTGAACACAAGTGGGGCAGCATTAGAGGAGTGAGTATTCTAACAGCACTTTTCATCATATGTAAATGAAAACAAAATACAAAAAAAAAAGCAAAGTATTATTGAAGCTAAATTGTTTGGAATCAACCAAAACCAAACGTGAATTCTTCTTGTTTATTTTATTGACAAAATGCTATAATGAATTAATGACATTAAGTTAACAGAACCATTAGAAGGACAAGAGCTAAACCATTAAATAATTGCACTATCATGGCTTTATTTTGTCATTTGGATTAGTTACATTCAGAAGCATATTTGTACAATAAATAGCAGTTACCGTCATAATAATGAAAATAATATTCAAGTATTTATGTATTTTATGTAAATGATTTGATCCAGATATAGAAAGGTTAAGTTACTGTTAGGGAAGGTTTTTTTTTTGTTGTACTATGGAAGGTTACACAGCTAATTTTTACCCTAGCTACTCTCAACTACCTTAATAGAACAGTATTTCCAAAGTCAAAAGGAAAAAAGTACTCAGCGGTGTGTCTCCTGCTTCTCACTTACCAAACTATTTGTGTGACCTTCTAAAGAATGCTGAATTTAAAAGTTCCTAAGTGCCTTTGTAGCTCTTTGTAGCTCAGTATACAAGGAAATTGAGTTCTAGTTTTGGGTACCTGGAAATGATCAGGTATTTTTTATTCTTTTATTCATGCTTTGCTTGGACTGCTTGTGTACCTGTCTCTCTTATGCAGTGGTATTCTTGGACAAGAAAATTCAGTTTATACAACTGTTTCACACAAAGATTCTGAGGAGTCAGAAAATTCTGCATCTTTCTCGATTCACAGGCAGTAAGATGTGACAGGTTTTTCTTTAACTCTGGTGTGTACCAACACAAACATCCTAATCCCTCCAGTTATTTTAGAGAAGAAAAATAAGTAGTTTTTACTCCTGAAATTTGGTTGCTATATACATTTATATAGAAGTCTAGGGAGTAAAATCCTCCCCATTTTTCTTTTGGAGTATCTTAGGACCCCAAAACTAGAATCAGCAGCATCTTGAAATTATGATTGCTGAGGAAATTGCTACAAACAGTATGAAAAAATAAATGGAATTGAAGACTGTCATTGTAGAACACGAAAGAAAGATGAGAGACTCTAAATATTTCAGAAGACAAAGAGCATAGAAAAAGCTTCATTGTCTAATTCTTACTACCTTTTATAAGGTGTTCTGATACAGACTTAACATGATTGGTGAATAGGAATGACACCTCTCTAGTCCCACTGGTTAAACTAGAGAAACAGCAAAACACCATCTGGAAAAGGATTGTTTTGAGAAAGGATAGTTGTTTGCCAAAATTGTTTTGAGAAGAAGCTTTCTTGAGAAATTTTCCCTTGGGAAAAAGGTTAGCAGCTGCTAGCAGGCTAAAATCTCTGAGGCCCAGAAATATCAGGTCCACATCAGACTCCCTAAAAGATTTTCTAACTCATTAGTTAATGTAGTGAAAGAAGAAAAATAGAGAAATTACAATATTTCCCCCCATATTTATTTATTTATCATATTGCAAGAAGACTATATGCCTTTGGAAAGGGACATCTACTTATGCTTTAATATATAGTTCTTCTGTTGCTTTAATTCAGCAGAAGATGGGTTGCTAAAAAAGAGCCCTCTTTTCTTCCCTCAAGCTCCCAGCCATTTTCCCCCCATTTTTTCCTAGTATTAGCATTTAAGCAATTGCATGGTCTGTGGGATTGGGGAATTTTTCTACAAGAAAAGCTAAATAAATTAAGTAGTTAAATTAAATAAATTAAGTAGTTCTTTGATTTATTTTCCTAATGTTTCAGTTTAGTTCATGAGTACAGCAGATTTTGAGACTTAACTGCTGCTCTTTGGGGTAACAGAAAATGAAGGAGTTGATTTGTTGACTTGAGGGATTAAGAAATCATTAGATGTTTTGGAGAGGTAAGTATGCAAGAAATTCTAGGGTTCAAGTCATATCAAAATAAAGCATTGTTTTTTCTATAAATATGAATTGTAATGGTAAAATGAGTGATAAAGTAAGATTTAGAGTATCTCAGAACGTTAAGATGAACTATTTGCTCACTTTGACTTTTTTCCTTCCCCCCTCTGTAGGCTGGTAGAAGTGGAAAGACAGTCCCAGAACTGGAAAAAACAATTGGCTTGATGAAAAAGGTTGTAGAGAGAGTCCAAAGAGAAAATGAAGAACTGAAAAAAGCTCCAGCTGTGGTTTCTAATGAGAAATTACTTGGTCTTGAGCAGGAAAATGAGAGGCTAAAGGTACAGATTTATCTCTAGTACCTATATTTAGATAATAGTTTATATGCAAATTAGTAACAAAATGGAGTAGTAAGCCTGTTAATACTGATTGGCACAAAACTGTTGCAAATGCCAGGTGTGAAATACATAGAACAGAAAGGTAAAACTTTGTTTTAGTGTAACATAATGCACAGTTTAAGGTACTTCGTACCTTAAGGATATATTTAACTGTGTGATGAAATGTTCACTCTGCTAAGTAGCTGTGACTATACTGTGCTTTAAAAATGGAACTCTGAAATCTTTTACTAAGCAATGTAAATGTGTTTTAACAAACTGTTTTAACAAACTGTTTGATCTTTAGTCTGAAATGGAAAAAATGAAACTTGATCTGGAGAGCCAGCTGAGTGTGCATTATGAATCTAAAACCAAAGGAATGGAAAAACTCATTACTGAAAATGAGAGACTGCGTAAAGAACTGAAAAAGGTATGATCATTTTAATGCATCCCTTTATTTCCACTAGGCACTGGTTATGGTAAGTAAATGCTTTTTATTTTCTTAATGGTTGATATAACACTGATATTGCCATGATAGATTTTTTTCACTATATGTGGAGAAGAGATATCCAAGAACTAACCCAAGATCAAATTTGGAAGTTGTAGTGCTAGTAGTCCTGGATGCAGTTTCCCTCTGCATCAGCACTGCCCCATCTCACCATCATTTGAGATAATACCATGCTTCCTGTGAGTTAGTTTTCCATAAAGCTTTGCTTTTATTGAACAACAGGAAGCTGACAGTGGAGAGAAGCTACGAATAGAGAAGAATAACTTGGAGATATTAAATGAGAAGTTAAATGTACAGCTGGAGGAAACCATTAAGAAGCTAAATTTGGCCGAGAGCCAACTTGATGGAGCTGACAGCAGAAGCTGGAAGTCCATTGTAACAAGGTAGGAATTGAGAATGTAATAAAAGGACAGAAAAAGGATACAATGCTTATGCTATTAAGAGAAATAAATAACCTGTGTCCCACACAAGGATGGCAGAGAGTAAATTTTTGGTAAGAAATACTTAGTCCTGGACTCCTGGATGACCTCAGGGTGAAATAAGTTGATGTGTTGTGAAGTGCTCTTTAATAGTGGAAAACAGAAATGGAAGGTATCTACAAAATCAGAATCTCTGACAGTAAACTTATTAGGGCAGAAAATCAGCTGGACAGGAGAGTGACTTATCCAATTTCATCTTAGGTGAGATTGCTGTTGATGTCCAAGATTTTACTCCTTGGTCTTGCACTCCCACAGGATCCCTTGGGGTATCTAGTGCTACTCTGATGTATTGTTGAGCCGTTTCTTCATTGAGATTTCAAAAAGCCATTTGTTTTTTTTAAACTTTCCCTGAACTATCCAGTGAGATAAAATGTCTCTATGCAAGGCCAGATGACAACTATAATTTGTCTAAAGAAGGAGGGCAAAATTGACTGCCGGACAGGACTGAAGTAGCTGATGGCCACAGCAGAAAGAGAGGGTACGAGCATGCAGTGAAGATGTATAGGCCCTTAACAGCAGCCATATCTGCTCAGCAGTAGTCATACATTTATTCTTTTTGTCCTTCACCTCTTCTGTAAAACATTTCTACTTGGTTCTCTTTAGTTGAGAGAAATACATAGTTGTGTATAAAAATATATGGTCATATTTAATTGTACTTGCCTATTTCAACTCATGTGAATAAAGCCTTCTATTTGCATTTACTTTAATATGCATTCAAAGTTAGTAACGTAAGGACCTTACTGACCTAGAGGAGCTGTTTGGGAACTTTAACATGGAATCCACCTTACCAGCACATCTACCACTGCCTATACATGTTAATAGGAAGTGTTTCATAGGGCAGGCAAAGGGGTGTCATCCCAGTGACCCCTCAGAAGACCCTTTGGCAGGTAGCAAGGTGTTGGACACTGTACTGCTATCTGAAAATCCAGATGGATTCAGATAGGAGATGGCTACGTAACGTCCAGAGGTACCTTCTAACATTTCAGATTCTACACAAACCTTTTTGTAGCCTTGTAAAGCTCAAAGCAAAATGGAATCTTCCTCAGACTGCTCTTCCTCCATGGCAAACAATATACTCCAGATAGTTTTGTCCTTGGAGTCTTCATCTTCTGCATCTGTATTAGCCCTTTTCTCAGTACCTTATTTTCCATAAATTACTAAATCATTAGAAAAATACTTTCAAAGATATAACACTGAAGTAAGATCCAACTAGTGTACCTACTGCATCAGTAACATGGATCCTTTTAGCAGCAGCTGTTTGGGGTTTATGTGCAATAGCATAAAAAGATTCCTGCCCCCTTTAACGAAGAGTAGACACAAAAAGAGAACCACAGAAGTGTAGCATCTAGAAAAGCCTTTATTCTAAGATTAAAGATGTGTTTCTCATTATGCTTCTTTCAGCAAACTGCATTTATAAGGCCAGTGGTTATTTGAAGGCCAATGCCCCAAACATATTTTAGGGTGTATTTTATAGCATTTATTCTCCTAAAGATATTTTAATCTCTGTTTCTGCATAAGTATTAACTTTTGCTCTTGTTTTTTCTCTAAATAAAAATACTGCCAGAATGCAGGAAACTAAGTTGAAGGAAATGGAAACAGATATTGCTAAAAAAACCCAAAGCATTGCTGACCTTAAACGGCTGCTTCAGGAAGCAACAGAACGTGAACACAACGCTGATAAAAATTTACAAGTTCTGAAGGAACAAGTGAGTAAAGCTTAGCTAGATAACTCTGAAAACAGAATGCTTAATTTGTCTTTGTAATGCCTGTAGTAACAGAATACTTTTTTCTCTTTTATAGTTTTTCAGTCATAGTTGCTATATTTACACATTTTAGCCAACTAATGAGGTTTATCACATATTATCAATATATACTCTTGATTTGCAGTCTGAGGAAAAATATTTTTCTACAGTGTTCTTCTGTAGGGTTTTTTATTATAGTTTCAGTGATCACATGAAATCCTGTAGATAGATGTTTCAAAAGGTCTTAAAATCTTTACAGCTTGCTCTGCAGTTAGGTTGCTGCAAAGACTTCCCTATTGCCTCCAGTTAGGTTTATTTGGTGGGGGGCAGGAGAGTATTGAGTTCTCTATCCTAAACAGGATCCTCATTTCTGTTTCCAGTCTGGCCTCTTACATGCAGTCTCCAGTATTCTTACAAGTACTATTGTACATATGGAACAGTTGATGAATTTTAAACTCAGGTACCTTTGAAAAGGTGTATCACCTTTTAAGTACTGAGGTGCAGTCCCAGAATTGCCCCTACATCAGCTTCCATCTTCTCTTTTATTTATGTGCGGATGATTTTCTTCCCCAGACATCTTGTACTAGCCCTTCTCAGTGTAAGGTATCAAATACAAAACTTCCAGTTTGGCAAGTCATATATATATAATGTAAGAAAGCATATGTGTTCAATAAACAGAAGTTGGAATTGATTCCTGTGAAACAATTACTTTATTAGTTTTTCCTTGTTTTTCCTTTTCTAATATCAGTGTTATTAACATGAAGTATACCAGCAACGAATTTAACACAGAGATAGAAGTCTTTCATTTTGTGATATTATTCTGGGAGCAACACACTTTCCAGTTTTTTTCATGTCTTAAGTACTGATGAAGGGATGAGATCAAAGTTTACTACATTTTAAAAAACAGAGCCTGATAGTGTAAAAAACATAACCCAAATCCTTAACTTGTTAGGTAGTGACAGAACAAAAACCTGTCATTACCAGTAGTGTCTTGTGTGTTCATGAACTGTCACTGCATTCATTAACTGTATATAATCACACATTTAAATCACTGTGGTGCTCCTGCATCTCTTTCAGATGGTTCCTCCCTCTCTGGTCAGAAAAATTTTTAAAGCATCTAGCTAATTTAGACATATCAATTCCTTAAGCATATGTATACAGTATGTTGGTGTAGCTATGCATCCAACTTGCTTTGTAAATCTAACTTCTAAATACTTTTTGCTTCACTCTTCATGAAATACATAGCAATGATCTTTACCAACTCTGGAAATGCTGTCAAGCATTAGCTTGGTGTGTCAGAATTGTACGTGATCTTTTTTTTTTTTTTCTGATAGCTTTTAGTGTTTGGTTACATCCTTAGTATTATTTTCATTCTTTTTTAAATCCTGTATCCAAGAGAACTCTGAACTGCATTGCCATGGATACTGTTTTCAAGAATAAAACTTCCTAATTTTTCTTTTAAGATTGAGCATCTCAAACATCTTCCTGAAGATGCAGGGACAGAGCAAAACATCATCAAGGAGCTTCAGCTTTTAAGGTAATGTACTTCTAAACTAACTAAGTACCTTAGCCAATATACATGAAATAAGAAGGTCAAGAAATGGCCCCTGCAATTTTTAGTTAAATATTTTATGTTTAATATTTTAATAATTTGAAAATTCTATTTTTTAAAATATTCCAGATTAACTAATAATCAATTAGAGAAAGAAAAAGCAGAACTCATGCACCAGATGGAAGATTGTAAGCACAAAAGACACACTTCCACAAGTGACAGTCCTGCAGCTGGTAATAATTTTCAATTCCTAAAAATAAAGATCATCTTGTATTTAGGGTCTAAAACTACATTTACTTAATTTGAGTGTGCAAAGTGATAATAAATCCACAGAATTATTTGAAGTAGATTAATGCCAAAGTAGTGTAAACTGAAGCAGATTAAGGTCTTGGGGTTTTGAATACATGTACAAGCTTTTTGAAAAGTATTTTCAGCAAAAATCTCCATAATTAAGCAAGAGGCTGCAAACTTTGTATGACTTTCCCCTCACAAGAAGGTGTGTAGTTTCTTCCCCCACTTGCTTTATTAACCTCAAGACTGTAAGATGTCAGTCATTCATTGAAATCCTCTTTCCTACACCTTTTGCTTTGTGTTTCAAGATGCTAGAGAATGAATGTTTATTTCCAGTTACCAGCTCTGTGAAGGATTTAAGCCCTAGCAGGCATCAATCCCAAGGGAAAAGCAGAGCACTATGGAGCAGCACACTGCCATATGACTGGAGGAAAAAAACCCAAACTCACCCTACTGAAATTAGGAATACATGCAACACGATCCTTATGGTATTTCCAAACTTCCTGCATTTCATTCAGAGGAAGTCTGCATATTGTATTTCTCAAAGTGTGCTAACAGACTGGCCGCTGGGCTACTGCATTCAATGACAGGAACTGGACACCACTGCATAATTTGTGTAAGAACTAAGAAAAAGCCCAGGTCACTTCAATGTTTGGTGATCCCAATTGGTTTTATTTAACTGATTCAGCTTTCAGGAGATGCAGAAGTATTGAAACAAGATTATTTGTGCCATGGGTTTTCACTACTTAAAATTTCATAAAAAACCCATTATTTTTGCAGGACATAATGGAACTGTAGAGGAGGATAAAATTGACAGACTAATGACAGAAATGGCTGACCTCCAGTCACAGCTGGAAGTTTCAGAGCTCGAAAAACAGCAGTTAAAGGTGAGCTGCACCGATCATCCTAGGCAAGACAGTAAGCAAAATTATGGTTAGCTAGAAAGAGCTGTTTAATAGCTAAATTAATATTTAATGACACAGTAAACTTCTAAACATTGTCTACAAAGCCTATTTTGTTTTTACTGAAGGTGCTGTTTATTGGGTAGTTTTTTGCTTCTAGACAAGATCCTAAATCTCTTATCCTTTCTCAAGAAAAAGAAAAAGGTGTTGTGTGGTATTAACAAAGTTCTGGATAAAGGTGGTACTCCTTCATTCTTTTCAATAGGAAGAGACAAAAGAGCTGAGAAGAGAACTAGAAACCTATAGTCCTTCCTTTTTTGAAGAACTTGAGGATCTAAAATATAACTACAAGGAAGAAGTAAAAAAAAATATTCTCTTAGAAGAGAGATTGAAGCAGCTTTATGAAGAGTTTGGCATTCAGGATAGGCAGCATCTCTGTTGATTAGGGTAGTGTTCAGTAACCTCATCATTGATACAAAAAATGAAATTGTCTGTGTTTATCTTGGAATTAAAGTTATGTTAGTTTGCACACACCTAAGTGCGCAGAATTGGATTATTCAACAGTTCACAGTCAGTATTTATACACAACAGAGAAAATAGAAGTTTTATCTCTCCCAGCTCCTGTGCAATAATACATTTTAATTCATAACAGTTAATTTGTGTAATAAGGTGTCAGGTGAAATTGAAACCTTGGGCTTCTCTTAAAGTTAATAAATGTTTAAACTGTCAGCATACTAAGTATGCTAAGTCCCAGATAAGTAAGAATATGTAATTTGCTCTTGTTGTCTTGTGCAACCATAATGTTTAACTCTGAACTCAGGGTCAGTGTGCTGGATATCTGTTCTTACATACCTGGTTATTTTTAGCTCAATATTAAAAAATCCAAGAACAAAGAACTGAAGCTATAGTATTTCAGCCAAACCACTGGTCTTTTTGTACATAACTGATTTTTCATTTTGTTTATTTTATATTGCTGGATGTATACTTTTATAGCAGAGATGAAATAAAGGCAACTCAAATGATTATTCAGTCTCACCTTTATTATTTATATACCTTATCTTACTCAGTATGCCCTTGATGAAGTTTCCTAATTGAGACACAGTTGTAAACGGGAATTACTAAGCCAAGTCATGTCTCTCTCCACTTACTAGGCTCTCCAAAATAAAACTAGTGTATTTTCTACTATTTACTCTTTTTGTCCCAAAATAGTGCAGGTGCCTGGAGGATACAGATAAACTGGGTTTTTAAATAACAGCAAAATGCTGCAGATGTAGTTAAATGATACCACAAAGTCTTCCCCCATAAGAAACTGTTACAACTTTAATTTTTTTTTTTTTTTTAATTTTAGGACTAATTCTGGTTCCACCTGAAATATGTCCTTTTACTGTAAAGAAACTTGATGCTAAGTCTCAAACCTACATACAATAGTGTAATAATAATTACATTTGTAGAAGCACAACCCATGTAACTTTTCTAGTTGATTGCATTCATTAGTAAAGATTTTAGGACCAGACAGTGGTATAAAACATACTTCTTACACTTAATGCTAAGAGTTTCAGGAATGGGTTCAAAAGGATTTTTCATAAAATAAACATGCTGGAAGCTAGATGTCTGCTCTGGCTGTCAGATCTCTGTTATTTAAAGTTGGTCATTTAGGATAAACTTAAAATGATGCAGTAGTACCTGGGCTATTGCATAAGCTAGAAGAGTATTCATGAAGAATTCTGTGGTAGACACAAGAGGAATAGACAACATAAAACAACTTAAAAGAAAAAATCATTTCAAGCATCAAACTTGATATCTTTGAGTCTGTCAAATCTCTGTCCATCCAACACTGAAAAGTGGTGAAACAAACTCTTTGGTTCAAAGTCATAGTCATACTTAGTTCTATTAAAAGAAATTACAACAGGCTGAGAATTCAGGTACGTCTCTGCAAGTGGCCAAGGTAAACCAAGATGATGGCGATGGAGCTGAAAGAAAAGGAAAGAAGGTCAGTTCAGTCATTTCATAGAGTAGCACAACAATTCCCAGCTTGGGAAGTGTGTGGGTGTTTGTCGATTCTAGGATCCTCTCCATCAGGGCTCTTAAAACCATTAATAAGTTCTCTCTAACGTGAGCAACAAAATGCAAAAGGCAAACCAGAACCAAGGTGCCCTCCACAGTTACAGAAATAATACAAACTTGCTAATTAATTAAAAATAACATTTTTTCTATTAGTCAAGATTATGAGCACATAATTTGTAAATACAAAAATTAAGCTTTAAAACTAATGATTCCTATACAGAGAGGCAAGAAAATATGTTCTCACATACTTTACTGGCATGAAATGCCAGTGGATTGAAAAAGCTGAAATTGGATTGAGAAACTGAAATTGCCAGGAATGATAAAGTTCAGTATGTTATGTTGTCCTTGTAGTGATTCAGTGCCTTTACTAATCACTGCCTCTATTGTCATCTCATTTGTAAAGAACATTTACTATTAAAGAATTTGGAAAAAAAGAAACAAAATATGTATACAGTACTTCACATTTTATGAATATTACAGTGCTTTTCCACATGTCCATCCACATACCTACCTTGATTAAACACCCATCCTGGCAGTGCCACACAATTCCTTCAACTTTACCCTCCGTGCAGCTTTCAAACCAAGACAGTATGTCATTTTGCTTCAAAGCAGGTGGATTCTTTATTTCAAAAGCTCCATGTGGGACCAGAAGATGTACAGGGTGCTTCTTGCTTCCTAATCCTACGTTTAAAGAAACAAATACCTTCCTCCTAGTTACTTTGTTTCCCCACTTTTGTTATTGCAGACATCTTAAAAGCAGTCTGTAAAGGTAAGCTTCTATTATACTACAACATTGTCCTGTCTTTAACAGAAGAGTTAATTACATTTTTAAGTACCAAATGCAGCTGTCTCTCCTCACCTTTTAATTTGTATTTATTAAAACCTCCTCCTCCTTTGTATAAAATAAGCATGACACAGAGATAAATACAGTTGTCTGTGGTCACCTCCTCAGTCACCATAAAGCTACCAGCTAAATCCTTCATGCTTCAGATCATCATCAATGGCACAAACATCTTAGTTCCTGAAAATCTGGCATATCTTCTCATGAATACTTAACAACTGCATTGCCTTTTCATATTAACATAGATCTTAATTTAAGAACACAGCTATTGGAACTTTTTGTTGCAATTCTTGTACATACTGAGGAAATGCCCAGGACTGGATAGGAATATTTTCCTAGCCATCCTTGCAATTTATCCTAACAACAAAGCACAGAAGTTAGAACTCACTTGTGCTCATATATAATTGGTTTCTTGTTATAAGGCCTTTATAGGAAGAGGCCACAACCAAAATTTAGCCTAAATTACATTTCCTTAAAAAAATTCCAATTTCATAATATAATAATTGCAACTTGTGACTAACTTTAGGGGCTCCAAAAATGGTTGAATAAAGTTTTCCTACTTCAATTCATCAAGAGTATGTAAAAAAAGTGAAGGCTCCAAGAAACAAACTTTAAAAATACCCTAGTATTTTAATAGTAATGTTTACAACAGTTTTTCCAGTCAAAATATTTTTGAAAGACCAAAGCAATGCATTTTTATAGTAACTGAGGTTTCATTGACATTACTAGTCCCATGACAACTCAGCTTTCTAAGATGAGTATTTTTGGGTGAGAGTTCCTTTAGCCAGCCCATTTTCTCCTTTCTAAGAAGGCTGCTATTGGAAAACTCTTTTAAATACTTACACAAAGAAAATGCACTGATTTCATTCAAAAACCCCACTATTTAAGAACAGACCATATAAACTTACCATATGGATTTGCGTTGATATTAGTCCCAATAAGCTCCAATGTTTGTTCTAAAATTTCTGATAATGGCACAGGACTGATTTCCAGAAGCCCTGGGTTGGCATGGTGTTTCAATACCAGTGCTATTCCAGCCTCATAATTTACAACAGATGAGTGCCAGCAATACTGCTTACTATTCTTCTCCACAGGAACCCAACCTATGAGAAAACACTACATTTTACCAAAGTACCTGAAGTTATCAAATGCATACTAGAAGCTGTTACATGCATTAAAAAAGCCCTACAGTTAACTATAAATAGAAGGAGTAAAAACTGTTGTGTCTCAGAAGAATGCAAATGTGATAATTATACCTTCAACTGAAGGCCTGTAAGTTTGTACAGCAAAATGAAATTATTTCCAGGTGTCAGAAGAACAAAGACTTTTCTGGATAGTGAATGAATGACATTCCAATTTTTTTTTTTTTTTCTGAATATGGTAACTACTATTTTTAACTCTGGAACTAATTCTAATGCACTTCAGAAATTCACACACACCTTTCCCCAGTTTTATTGTGCTACATCATAGGTACCTGGCATATGTCCATTTTCATCGGGCAAAGGATTGCCATTAGAGAACTCTATGTCCTTTGCTGGAATCCAGGTATCTGGAACAGGCTTGAAATCCTCTTCAACATTCCAAACAAATTCTAGACATATAAAAACAACACTTCATTTTTGGCAAACTACTAATCAGCTTTGCTTTAGTTGTCTTTCAATGCAATTATCAAAATAACCATTGATCTAAACCCTGTTTACCTTGTTGTCGCAGTTACTTTGTACAAACACCAACATCTGTCACACTCAAGTGGTCTACAATTAGGATAGTTTAAAGATGCATTTAGCCTTTAAGAAATTTAAAGGTTCAAAAATTAAGATTAAAAAATTAGCTACCTATTCCAGTTTAAAGCTTTTCACTGTAAAGGGTGATATTAAAAAAACTGATGCAGGATCACTGATATTTCCCATGTTAGCCTAGTTGTTTTTTTAACTGGATAACTTACATTGTCAGAAAGAAGGAAAGAAATCTTCACTAACCTTTGCAATCTTCCAATGAATACAAGAATCGTTTAAACCTTTTTTCACCTTGTTTGGTGGGTTTTCGATCCAACCTGGCCCATAGGTAGGGTTGTCCTAGGAGTTTCCAAAGATAAAACCAGCACTTTACTGAGGTGACCATGCCCTACAGAGAGTACTGAAATCCACTACATAACAGGCAAGATAGAAATTCCCATTTGCCACTAGAGAAATTTTATAAGTAAAGCCACCCACTATTTAAATTCAAAGTACACTAAGTGAATTTCCAAATCTAATCTGGATTCTATGCACAGTCTTGCCTAGCATAATACAGAGTTTTCTTACAACTGCAGGTGAAGATGTGAGTCCCAGTGAGTCAATGAACCCATCTTCTCATTGCCTCCCAACCTCTGTACTTATATAAATCTTGCCCAAGGAAATAAGACACTCTATTATTATACATGACCCAGTTTCCAAGGAAGACTTACTAAAAACTGGAATAGTTCATGGATGTTCATATTCACCTAAATAATACTTAATGTATTTAAGAGAGTAGATGCTAGAACAACTTAAGAAACACCTTCTAAGTCTAAGGTAACTATTACTTTGTGGTGAAGATGCTTAAATGACACTTGAATTCAAAACAGTTGTATATAAATCATACAAAAAAGTGAAAATGAGATGTAGTCAGTATGAGAAATCTGCAAATGCATCTTCCTTATT
Organism: Cettia cetti; assembly: GCA_013401135.1. Taxonomy (NCBI): domain Eukaryota; kingdom Metazoa; phylum Chordata; class Aves; order Passeriformes; family Sylviidae; genus Cettia; species Cettia cetti. The sequence continues at coordinate 2,114 of VZUI01080386.1, read as the reverse complement.
ACCTTTATACGTTGTTACATAACAGCAGGTTCCATCCACCTTTTCAGTAGGAACTGCATTGTGTACATCTGCCTCTAAAGCCTTTCCAGTTATAGTGTCAGTTGCCAAAACTTTAAATGGCTGAAAAGAAGACAAGTGGCTGTGTTACTGCCTTGCTCTCATACAGATTCTTGCTCCTTACAGTTGGCCTCTATAAATCCAGCTCTTGAATTATTATAGAGCTGATTTCTAATAGTTTCTTAAAACCTTGATAGTTTGCCAAGTACTCTAAGACAGAAGAACCAGAGCAATCTGTTCATAAATGCTCTCCGTCTTTCTCATTCTTGATTAATATTTAGAGATGACTTGGCTTTCCACTATAAACTAGAAGGGTTCCACAGTCCAACACTGCAGCATTTTGAGATCCACCTTCCTGCATTAGGGTGGCAATAGAAATTCCTCACAACTAGCTTTCCCCAGCTTTCAGTTTGGAGATGGAAATCAATAGTGCCAAGTTAATGCAATACACAGAGCAGGTGTGCTTTGGCAAGTTAGCAAAAGCATCCTGGTATTAAACATTTAGTATCAGCAATATTAGCTAAACACTTTTGAGCTTCAAAAGAGCAAAGAAATACATGATCTGTGGATCCTAAACAAACAGCCAACTAGTACAATTTCTAGGACTTCTGTAGAGCTTCTTTAACAGTTCCACTGCAAACATGCAATGAGTTGTGTTTGGATTCAAATCCTTTTCTCTATAATCATCATACCTCCCTCTTCTCTCCCCAGTCAACTTTGTCTTCTAATCTCGACTCTTTCTGCTAGCAAAACACAAAGCAAGTCCTTGTCTTGCAGAAGTCTTGAAACAGAATATTGAATTCATAAAATGAGAACCTGTGTTACATGACATGACTGTTTCATATTATGTGTGACAATAACAAACAGCATATATGAAGATTACATAAAATATTTCAGGGTAGTGAGAAAATATTCCCATTGGTTTTACCACCACCACCACCCCCTTTCCTCCCTACCAGTCATAACCACATTTTATCCTTGCCTGAACTTTAAAAACCAAAACAAAAATCAAATCAAAGCAACAACAAAAAAATACAAAAAAACCCCCAAACCAACCAACAAAAATAGCATGTGCCAGTTCCAGATCAAATACCCTGTTAGGTTCTTCTGTGAAAAGAATCACCAGTGTAGAGAGGTACCCTTACGTTACCACTATTGAGATGGTTTAACTCCGAGTTGAATTATCAATTATGTTTTGGGAACTATTTCAGCTCTTTTTTTCAGAAGCCAATCACCAATGGGAGAAGGTCACCCAGAGCTGCATTCAAGTTCACTATGCAGCTGCTACTAAAATCGGGGAACTGGAAGTCTGCAGCTAGACAGGTGAGTGCCGCCCCAATCTGTCCACATCTCGCAGCCTCATTTTTCTTCCGTCATAAGACTGATATTTCAAAAAGAAAACAACAACAAAGGAAAAAAAAAAGCCCCCAAAAAGCCCCCCAAAAAACCAAAACAGTACCAAAAAAAACACCGAAAGGGAAAGAAGCCCGTTTTTCTTCCTACGAGGCTGCCAGGCAGAAATGGCAGAATGGTTTCACACAGGATCCCCGTGAGGTCACGGTGGAGTGGCCTTCACTTAAAAAAAAGCATACATACCATCAGGGTGAACACCTGTATGCACTCGCTAGGAAAAGAGTGGGGCTGAGTTGACACGGCACTCAGACGGCCCTTCTTTCCCTGCATTTCAGCGGCAGAAGCCTATGCAAACCTCCCCCGTGAAACTCCCTTAAATCTACATTCAACATTCTCGCCACTCGGCCGTGGCCGGGGGCTCTGACACGGTTCGTGCTGTTCCAAGCCGCGGCCCAGCGATTTCCCCTGGGCTCAGGCACGGGCCCAGTCCCATCTGCCGGCCTCCCGGCCTCCCGCCCTCCCGTCCCGGTGCTGCCCCAGCCACCTGTCGCTCCCGCTTGGCCGAGGGCTCGTCCTTCACCTCGGTGACGAACAGACACGGCACCTTGCGCTGCACCGCGCCCCTCCGCCTCATGGCCCCGACCGCCCGCGCCCGCCGCCGCGCCTGCGCCGGCCCGCCGCGCTGCGCCACGGGAAATGGAGTC